>JAVHLV010000293.1:0-84813 GCA_036785495.1 Colletotrichum neosansevieriae
GGCTTATACTATATATATTTATTAGCTTTCTAGTAAGCTATATATCTAGTAACTCCTTTTATATATAGAACCTACTATATATAGAAGTATTTACTATATATAATATAATATTTAATAAGAAGAAGTTTTTTAATAGTAACTTAAAGAGGCTTACTAAAGAGTTCTAGTATATAGACCTCACTATAATATAAGAGCAGATTAACTAGCTAATTAGCAAGAGCTATATATAAGCTGCTCTATAAGATACTAATAAAGAGATAGATAAGGTAGTTAAGTATAATAACTATGCTAATAAGCATATAGAAGATCTAGGAGCTATAATACTAAAGAATATAAATATAGCTATATTATTACTACTATAAAGCCTAGTAGCCCTAGCTGCTACTACTATACTGGAAACAAATAACACTCCTACCTATATAAATGCTTATTTCAAACTAATAACCCCTCTAGAAACCCTGCTAATAGCATTTTTTATAGCTCTATAGAGCATACTTATAAGTATAAGGGGATATAGAAAAAGGCATAACTACTCTTTAAAATATATAAATAAAAATAGATAATATAAATTATTACTACTCTAGTACTACTATATACCACAGACCTTATTTAAAGCTACCTTTCTAGCAGGCTATATATAGCTATACTAGAAGTATAAAACTATATAATTAGAAGATAGCCTTATAGCCTGGAACACCCAGACTAATTACCTACTAAGTATACATATAGGGTAGGATACCTCTAAAACTTTAATAGGAGTAGGTTATACCCTTAAAGTAGCTATAAATAAAATAGACCTATAACAGCAAGCATCTACTATAGCTAAAGAATAAAGGCTAGAGAGTATAGAGCACTATAGAAGTACTATAGTGCATAGTAATCCAAGCAAATCAGATAAAATAGCTGCTCTATTAGGTTGCTCCTAGTCTAAGTTACCTCCTCTACTTATATCTTATAATCAGTTAGCACCACATAATAGGCTTATAAAACTACACCTATTTATAAAGGAATTTCTAGAGGCTGAGAAATCTCACTTAAAGGGATATAAAGTATTACAGTCCTAGCATAAAGTAGCAAAGTAGGAGGCTTATAGTTACTAAGTGCTCAGCTACTACTAGGTTTATATATATAAACTTAATAAATACAGGCAGCTAGTAAAGTTTAAAGTAAGACTTATAATCTGAGGTAACTAATAAGTAAAAGATATATAGGATATATATATAGTAATGCTTATAGATATATCTTTCTAAGTGCTAATAGCTATAGCTACTCGTTTTAATATAGAGCTATTATAATATAATACTATAAATGCATTTATATATATATCTATTAATAAAACAGTGTTTATAAGTATACTACTAGGCTACTACTATAATAGCAAGGTCCTATACCTATAAAAGGCACTTTATAAACTATACTACTTACTACTACTTTAATAAAAGCACTTAGAGGTAGGCCTTATTATACTTAACTTTAAATAAGTAGCTAGTAAGAACTGCTACTAGCAATATAAGTAAGTAATATTCTTCTTCTATATAGATAATTATATATTAGTATTCCCTTATAAGCATACTAAAAGTGCAAAAAAGGCTATAAATGCTCTCTAGAAGTGCTACTACTTTAAAGGAGGTTAGAACCTATAATAGTTTTTCAAGATTAAAGTGCTCTATAATAGAGCTATATATAAGCTATAGCTATTATAATTAGTATTTACAGATAAAGCATAAAAGCTACTTAAGCAGTATACTATAAGCCTTAATACAGACAATTAAGTATATATACCTATAATAAAAGATAAATTAGAACTATATAAAGGGAAAGCAGCTTTATAAGAGATTAACCACTACTAACACTATATTAGAACTATCCTATATATAGTAGTAATAATATAGCCTGATATAGTATTTACTATAAGCTGCCTTATAAGGTTTAATAATAACCCAGACCCCATATAGTATCATACTACTAATTAAGTCCTCTAATACCTCTACTAGATATAATATCTCTGCCTTAAGTATAGCACTAAGCCTAGCAGACTAGATAATATACTTAAAGTTACTTTAGATACTAGCTTTATAGATAATATAGTTAACTAAAAGAGCTTATAAGTACTAGCAATAAAGCTATTTAGAGGTATAATTATATAAAAGATAAATAAGTAAATAACAGTTATAATATTAATAACTAAGATAGAGCTATTTATACTATTTTAAGTAGTATATAAAGTCCTCTTTATAAGTCAGCTAATAACTGCTTTATAAGTTTAACTTCTAAGTAATACTGCTTCTAAAGCTGCTTTTACTATACTTAGTATAATATTAATAATAATCTAAATCCAGTATAATAATTAATAAACAGTTTAACTAGTTAATATAGAGCTTATTTAGCTATAAATAAGGCTATAATATATTAATATCTATAACTACTAGCTATAACAGGAAATTATAGAAGGGCGTATAGTAGTTAGCTATACTCTATTAGTAGAGATAATAGCAAACAGACTTATAAAGGTGCTTATACTATCTTAATTTAAAGCGTTTTGCAGTTAGCTGTAAATAAGCAACTAATATATATAACTAGAGGCAAACTGCATATAGGACCTAGAGAAAGAGGATAATATAAAGTATATAAAGGTAATAGAAACCTATATTTAGGATAAGACAGACCCTAATAGAGTTTAGGAATAGCCTTATAAGGCTAGTAATCCCTGAGGGGGTGTGTCAGATTATAGGGTCTGGAACGCATAGTGCAAGTTAGGCATAAGGTTAGTCCAGCTCTGCGCACAGGCCTAAAGCAGCCTAGGTGCACTAACTGTAACCAGGGTGTGCACAGGGAAAAGGGGTTAGGATACGCCCAAATAAGAGGGAATATATAGAATCACACACACACTACAGTATTACAAATATACGTACAATTACGCCCAATTTAACAGCATTAGGCACACTATAATTTAGTATAAGAATAGCTTTGCTTATATAACTTTAATTAACACGCTTATTAGACTCTTGTTTCTAACCCCTAACTATGCATAGGATTCTTATTATTACACCTACTACACGCCTGCTATTAAATTAACCCCTTAGCCTACGCAGTGACGCGCTAAGTGCACACAAAAGCAGCAGTAACTATAGCGCAATAGCATAACATAGATATTAGCCACTTTTAGGTATAAATAACGCATAGATCTATATATAGAGATTTCTAGATAGCTATATACTTAATATATTATTATTCTTAACTTTATACTATATAATTTAATAATAAATAATCTAATTATTATATATAACACTAATTAAGGCTATCTAGATAAATCTATAGTCTTAGATTATATAATTATTAATAATATAATTAATAGCTTAAAAGGGAAATAATAAGTATAAATAAGTTAATATTAAAGTGTCTACTTTCTAAGTAAAAGGGAGTATTCTAGAGAGAGAGAGGTAAGTTATTTATACTTAAGGCTTGGTTTCTAGAGCCTTCTATAGCTATATAAGCTGCTTGCTAAGCTGCCCTACTTATTTCCTTATTTAGGTTATTTATTAAGTAATTTAGTAACCTAAAACCCTTTTAGGTTTAACCTTAACTTAGATAGTGAAAGCTAGTAGTTTCTATAGCTTTTTAGAGGCTTTTTCTAATAGTATACATAGTATTAATAGTACTGTAATACACTGTATTACTTAATTAACCTCTATTATATAGCCTCTATATTATATATTTTTATTATAGGGTTTTATAGTATATCTCTTATATCCCCCCTTAAGGTATATATATTATATATAGCTTATTGCTTAAAAGACTTTTATACTGGAAAACCTAATAGGAAAAACCAGTACTTATTATTAATATATATATATACTGGAAAACTGTATAGGAAAAACCAGTATTATTATTATAATCTTATATTATTATTATTATGAGAATATATTATACTAGAAAAAACCTTATAGGAAAAAATTCTAGTATTTATATTAGGGAAAACTAGATATATATATTGTATTATTTTAGGAGTTTATTAACTCTTTAAATATTAGAGTTTTTTATATTTTTATTATACCTATTAATAGGTTTATTATAATCTGGTAAAAAACCCTTTTCTGATATATTATAAGTATCTTTTATTAAGTAAAAAAGTATTTTTGCTAGTGGTTTAGTTAATATATCTGCTATATTATCTTTAGTATTAACGTGATATAAGAATACTTTTTTAGCTATAATATTATCTCTTGCAAAATGATATTTTATATTAATATGCTTAACGTTTTTATGAAATTCTGGGTTTTGAGCTAGCCTTTGAGCTGCTTTATTATCTATTAAGATTTTAGGCTTATCTAAAGCTTTATAGCCTAGAACTTTATATATATAGTTATAGTTATTATATAAATATATAGCCTCTTTTATAGACTCTATTAGAGCTATATATTTAGCTTTATAGGTACTTAAAGTAACTGTTTTTTATTTAATACTATTCTAGCTAATTATATTATATAGTCTAAAAGTAAAGATATAGCTAGTTATGGATTTTTTATTATCTAGATCTCTAGCCTAATTAGAGTCTGAAAATCTAATAATATTATTATTATTATATAGCTAGTTATTATTATAGTTATAATATAATCCTAAAGTAGGATATTTATTTAAATAGCTCTATATCTTATCTAGGGCTATAAAGTGCTCTTTAGAAGGATTACTTATATATTAAGCATAGGTAATAATAGCTAGAGCTATTTTAAGCCTAGTTTCTAAGGCTAAATAAAGTAGAGCTCCTATTTGCTATTAATATATAGTTATATCTTCTGGCTTAGCTATATCCTTATTCTTATATAGCTTTATATTATTATCTATAGGTATTTTAGCTGGATATATATGCTTTTTATTATATTTATTAAGTATTCTTTTAGTATATTAGCTTTGATATATATATAAAGCCTTATTTTAACGGTCTATAGTTATTTTGTAGCCTAGGAATATACTAGGCACCCCTATAGGCTTTATTTTTATACTCTTTAATAAAGAGTTATATATATATTTAGTTATAGTATTATTTAGTATAGCTATAAGCATATCATCCACATAGTATACTATTAAGGCCTGTTTATTAGTATTATTTAATATAAATAAGGCTTTATTATAAGGTGAAACCTTAAAGCCTATATTTATTAAGATAGACTATAGGTGTTTATACTGTAGTTATGGGCTTTGCTTTAAGCTATATAAGGCTTTTTTAAGCTTTAGTATATAGTTATTATTATAGGGTTTTATAGGGGAATTTATATTAAATTCTAGCTTATTAGTATTTTTGTTATAAATAAAACCAGTAGGCAGTTATATATATATCTCTTTATCTACCTCTATATATATAAAGGCATTAGAGACGTTATACTGCTGTATATCCTAGTTATTATATATACTATAATATAATAGAAATCTATAGCTTTTAGGCCTATAGGTAGTACTAAAGGTTTTAAGGTAATTAATATCCATATATTAATTAAAACCTTATACTACCTACCTAGCCTTATAGCGTAGAATTTCCCCTTTTATATTAGTTTTTAAAGTATATACCTATCTACTACCTAATATATTTATATTATTATTATTATCTTTAGGTGGTTTAGGGATTATTTCCTATATATTAATATTTTCTAGCTCTTTTATTTCAGTAAGCATTCCTTTAACCCACTTACCTTTATTTATATTATTTATAGCTTGCTTATAGGTAGCAGGCTCCACTAAACTAGTAGTAGAGAGTATATCAGAAGCCTTTTTATTAGTTTTATTAATAGTGGATAATATATTAAGCTTTAGGCAGTCTTCTATTAATAGAAGTAGCGCGCTGTTATTAACCTAAGTATAGACTTCTTTATTAATATAAGATTAGGGGATTTGTATCTTGATATTAGAGCTAGTAGTATTATTATTATTATTATTAGTACTATTATTATTGTTATTATTATTATTATTATTATTATTAGATATATCCTCTTGTGGGTTAATATCAAACTGAATAGAGCTATTTTCAGCTTAATTATTTCCGCTATTATTATTATTATTATTATTATTAGTTATTTATAGACAATTTATAGTTATTAGTAGCTCTTTATTATTAGAGGATATAAAGGTATTTTTGCGGATTTCTATATCTCTAGACTATAAAGCCCTTTTAGATATTAGATTCTATATTCTATAGGCGTTTTTGCTATAGTTTATTATAGCTCCCTTTTTTGCCTTTATATTTAGTTTCTTTAGATTAGGGTCTTTATTTTTATAATAGTATATACTACTCTATATTCTTATATTAGATATATCTAGCTTATAGCTATTTATTAACTTATAAGGCATTTTATAGCCTATAGAGCTATAGGGGGTTCTGTTATATAAATATAAGATAGCTAAAAAGGCTTCACTCTATAAGTATAGTGGTAAGCCTGAATTATATAGTATAGTTTATACTTTATTTACTATAGTATAAATTATTTATTTAACTATACTATTAGGCTTATAGTAAGACAGGGCAGTGCAGACAGCCCAGTTTAGAGAGTGCCCAGACAGGTATATTAGTCAGCACAGTATAGCAGAACTTTTACCTTATTAAGAGCAGAGAGAAAAACAGAGAAGCATTATCAGTTAGTATTATAATAGTTTATCTTATTATTTAGAAGCCTTTATTACTTTTACTTAACAGATTATATCTATAATAAGGTTATTATACTTAGAGAAATCCTTTTCTTTATTCTAGAGTCTCTAAATATAAAGCTATAATATTTTAATATTCCTATATAAGTATAAGAAAGTATATAGTTTTATTATTTTTATCTTAAGGTTCTTAACCTATTTTAATAATATCTAGAGGCAGATTCTTCTCTCTTAAGACTTTCTTTATAGTACTTAAAAGGGATATACTTCTATACTATATAAATAGGCTTATATTTAATATAAAACTATAATATATTATCCTAACTACTTAATAGAATATTAACTTTATAAACTTAGTAACTATAATAATAAACTTTATAAAATAATATTTAGAAATCTCTTTATAAGCCTAACCTAAGAAAACACTAGATATAATAGCTATATAGTTAGAGTTTTTAGATAGAAATACTTAAGATCCTAAAGATCTAGCTATAATAGCTTTAGACTTTACTAAATTAAAAAGTTTTCTCTTTTCTCCTTAGTCCTTATAAAAGTAGAGCTAATATCTACTTTCTATAACCTAGAACCTAATAATCAGTAATAAAGCAATAAATTAATAACACTAGTCAGGCTAATAAGCTTAACTAAGGAAATTTAAGCCCTATTTTAGTTACTATATAGTTAATATCTATAGAATTAAGGAAATTATAGTATTATATTATTTATAAAAAAGAATAAAAGAGAGCTTATAAACTTATAGATAGAATAGAGGCTATAACTACTTCTAGCTATATTAAGAAGGAAAGCCTATATATTTATAAAAGAAATAGAGACTATAACTATCTCTAGTCTATAATTTATAATTACTACCTAAAAAGAGAAAGAGGTTAAAGCTCTCTTTCTCGCTATCTACTTAATTATTATAGATTAAATTACTATATAACTCTTCTCTTTTATTATTAGATAACTTAAATATTAATAAACTTTAGTATTAACACTAATATTAAATTATAATAAATTATATTAACCACTTACTATACTATATCTAAGTAATACTCTAAGAAATCTAGAGAAGCTCTTAAAGTTAGTATATCTACTTTAAACTCTTCTAACTCTAAAAACTATACTCCAGGTATAAAACTCTTTAAGAAAGCTATATTTAAGAGTATTTAGGAATAAGCCCTTTACTCTACTACTATAGATAATAATAAATCTAAAAAGTCTTTATCTTTATAGTTCTAAAGCACTAAGATTAGTTACTAGGTCTATATTAATAAGAATATCTATAATAAGTATAAAAACTATAGAGATATAGCTCCCCTTAAGCTATAGAGAGCAGGCCTAAGCTAGTAACTAAATAAAGTTATAACTATAAAAGTTACTACTATACTTTCTATAAGAAACTTAGCCTCTCTACTTACTATTAGTATTATTAAAGTAATTAAGAAGTTAGCTAAAACTATATAAAAGCAGTATATCACTACCCTAATTATCTCTTATAGCCTAGAAACTTCTAAGTTTATTAATAATAATATTTCTAACTTCCTTAAGAATTATCTATTCTATACTAAGCTTTATAAATAGAATAAGGAGAAGATAATCACCCTAGTTAGCTAGCACTATATTAAGGCTTATTAATAAATCTTTAAGAATATTTCTACTTATTATAATAATTAGCTCTTTCTTAAAGATAACCTTTATAAGATATATAGTATTATAGACCTAAATACTTAACTAGATCTAAATAAGAAGCTTTAAAGTCTTATTTCTAGCTTAGAAATTAGTAACCCTAGCTATATCTCTAAGTTTCTTACTAAGATTAGTAATCTTTAGAATAGAGTAGCTAAGAAGAGACTTTCTATACTATCTAATATAGAGATTAACTATATTATCTTCTACTACTTTTCTAAGTAAACTATAAAGTATATCTTAAAGATTCTCTATAAAAACTATAAAAGTCTCTTTTTAGTTCTTTAGGTCTAAATAGAGGTTATAATTACTAAATAGGTTTAGTCTTAATAAATATATATATAACTATAAGGTATTAGAGAGAATACCCTAGTTAGTATACTAATTACTATACTTAAGTATAAGTAATTAAAAATATTATCTATAAAAGCTAAGCTAAAGAATAAGATAACTAATACCCCTAACTAAAAAGCCTAAGTAGATAACCTTACTACCTACCTTAAGAATATAGAGATTAAGCAGATCAGAACTAGATACTATACTAATACCCCTTAATATAACCACACTATTAATAAAGTTAGTATATATACTACTAATATAACTAATACCTAGCCTATATAGAAGCCCTTATAGTATAACTATTATAGCAGTAACTTTTATAACTATAACTCTATATATAGAGGATATAGCTATATACTCTTTAATCTAAGAGAAGATAGTTACTTAAGCTCTATAAACCTTAAATCTTATTACTAGCTAAGACCTCTAAGGTTTATAGAAACTATTAACCTAAACACCTATTATATCTATAGTAAAGAAGAATATCTTACTAGAAATTATAAAGCTACTAAAGCTTTTATTAATATAAAGCTATACTTATTTTATAAAGGCTGCTAGTAAATTAGCACTCTATAGAGTCCCCTCTATATCTAGGTCTCTAATCAGGAAATTAATAAAGACTACTAATAAGATTAGTATAATCTAATAATTATTTCTTTTCTAATTCTTATAGCTAGTATAGATAAGACTAAGTAGCTAAAAGCTAGTATCCTTACCCTTTATAGACACTTTCTATACCTTTAGAAAGTTAAGTCCTAGCTTAAAAGCTATAAGCAGTTTAATAAGTATACCTAATATACTATATAAGGAACTCTAAGGCTCTTAGTTTCTACTCTAGCTATAAAGGCTCCTTTTATAAATATAGTAATCTTAGATACTATCTATAATATTCTTAATATCTATATACTAGCCCCTAGTATCCTAGCTATAGTTCTCTCTATAGATATAAGTATTAATACTATAACTAGATTATAAACTTAGAACTACTATATAATACCTTACCCTATTACTAAATCTAAGAAGAGGATCTATATTATAAATCTAAATATAACTCATTTTCCTATTCTACTCCTAGAGCCTTATATTAAAAAGGTTATAGATAAGAATAAGAATACTCTAGTTAATAATAGCTTCTTAGAAACTACTAAGACTCCTTAACCTAAATCTTTTATTATAATATTAAAGAGCTAAATCCTTATTAAAGATCTATAAGCTAAGTAAGTAAATAAAAAAGTTACTATCTCTAAATCTTTCCTTTACTAGATCTAGTATAACTATAATAATATAGTCTATAAGTATATAAAGCTAGTTATCTAGAACTATCTCTAGTAAAATAGTAATTAATAGCTAGATATATTTATATCTATAGAGAGAGACCTACTTAGCTATATTATAAAAGCCCCTAAATTAAGTAGATAGCTTATATAAGAAATTAGATATTAAAATAATATATAAGCAGACTTAACTCTTATATTCTAGTATAAAGCACTCTTATAAACAGAGATTAGCACTATTAAGGCCTATATTTAAGTTTAAGTTTATAAAGAGGAGGCTATAGCAGTTTAAACACTTTATAAAGCTGCTATACTAAACTAAGAATAGGGTTTAAATATAATCCTCTTTTACTTAATATCCTGCCTAACTCTCTTTTCTTTAACTAGTCTTTTTTACCTCTTTATAAATATAATTTGCAGTTTCTAAGCCTTCTTAAGCAGCCTAGTGCTTTCTATTTTTAGTTAACTACCTCTCTATAGTATAGTAAGTATTAATATAATAGATATTATCCTATCTAGCACTTAATCTGAGAAGAACCTTAATATACTAGTTACTTTTCTTAATATTTTAGCAAAGTATCTATACTATACTATAGTTACTTATTAGTATAGAGCTCTTATTATATAAGACTTTATTATACTATACTTCTAGATTACTATAAAGATTAGCTAGTCTATATACTTAGAGCAGTATAGGATTATTAATATTAGTATTACTATTAATATTATCTCTAAGAAATATATTAGCTATAATAATATATAAAAAAGTATTATCTCTATATACTTTAAAGTCTAAGACTTTATAGATACTTAAGCTATAGTAACTTTTAAAAGTATTATAGTTAAGGATATTTATATTAATAGCTATTATATACTTAATATTCCCTTTTTTATTAGCCTATATAATAAGATATCTAAGAATATAATCCTTAAAGCTCTTTTTATTATATATACTAAGATAATACTAGAATACTTACTAACTTAGATAATTAGTATCTTTTAGGCTAGTAATTAGAAAATCTATATTTCTTTAATATTCTATACTTTAGATTTTACTAATTATTTTACTACTATACTCTCTAACTCTACTAACTTCTCTTATACTTAATAAGCCTATTTAATTTCTATAGAGAAGGGAAAATAGAGACTACTATTACTAATCTTAATATAGTAGCTAGCTTAGTAATTATAGAAATTAATAAATAACTAAGTAAAAGTCTATAACTATAGCTTTATAACCTAGAAAGCTAGCCTAATTTATATATACTAGAGAAGGTAATATTAATAATAGAAGCTAATTTACTAAAAAGCTTTAACTTCCTAGTTTAAGAGAAATTAAAGAAGGATAAAGAGGTTCTAGTAATATTTAATAAGAATAGTAACAGCTTCTATATAGTACTTAAAGTCTCTCTTAAGTAAGCTATTATACTAAGAATAGAAGTAATTATCCAGGCTATTTTAGAATTATAAAAACACACTTCTAGATACTAATTCTATAAAAAAAAAGTAATATTCTAACTATTATAAACCCTTTTTAAAGAAGTTCTATAAATATTATTACTAGAGAAAGAGAAAGGAAGCTAACTATATAAATCCTAGCTATATATCTAGCTATAAAGTAAAGGAGGTTTTAGTATTTCTAATTAATATTTTAAGTAAACCTCTCTTTTTCTAGAAATAAGGCAAAGATAGAAACTAGCTAATCTATTAATAAAAGGAAAAGCTAATCTCTACTAAGCTATATAATAATACTAAACTTATATTATTTAGAATAGCTAAGTATCTCTTTATATATAGTATAACTACCTTTTTTAGAGACTAGAAAACTACTATTAGTATCCTTAATATAAGAAAACCTAAGTATACTAAAGCTTTTAGCTATATAGTTAAGAAATTTAACTCTATTATTTAGGAATATTATAAAGAGTAAGTAATATATAAAACTAACCTACTAAAGTTTATAATTAATAAAAGGTTTTAGTAACTTCTCCTTTTTACTAAAATATATTTCTTATTCTTTATAAATCTCTTTAACTTAAAATAGAGAATTAGGTTTAATATAGCTAATACCTAGATATATTATTAATCTTATTAAGGAGAGAACTTCCTAAAAAAGGTCTTAATAAGAATCTAGAATAAGCTAAAAACTAATTATATCTATAATAACACTCTATCCTTTATATATAGAAAGATTAATATAATATATAAAATAAAAGATAAAAAAGTCTAGCTAGTTAATAACTTACTTTTTAATAGCTTAGTATCTAAAGAAAACTTAGAGTAGAAATTAAAAACCTAAGTAAAAGTAAAAGAAAACCTTAAACTAATATTAAAGAGTATCTTTATAAATCTTATCTAACTAAAGTTTTTAACTATTTCTAAAAAAGAGTAACTTATAGTAAAGTAACTTAATAAGATCTTAGTAATAGTAAACTACTTTAACCTAAAAGAGAAAAAGCTTCTCTTTAAAGTTCTAAGTAATAAAAAAAAGGCTCTTATATAAAGTTTTAAGTATTATAGATCTATTTATCTATCTATAGCTTCTCTATAAATAATTAGAGTTATCTTTTATAAAGCTTAGTAAGTAAGAAGTATACTAATTTTAAAGGCCTTAGAGAGTAATATAATAATAATCCTAAAGAATAAGCTAAAAAAGAGTATCCTTAAGTAAAGTTATATAACTTACTAAAACCCCTTCTTCTTAGTTAGAAAAAAAGATAGAAAGATATATCTTATTAACTCTATAACTAAGGTTAATACTATTACTCTATATAATATAGCTTTATCTCTATTTAATAATAAGTTCTTAGAAAACTTTATAATATACTAGCTTCTCTTATTATTAGATTTCTTTTCTAGATATAACTAAGTTCTATTAAATCTATATAGCTATAATATTATAACCTTTATAATACTAATTAGCCTCTTTTAGATATATACTCTATCTTAAAGAGCTACTAATTCTATAGCTTAGTTTATAAAAGTTATAATATAAATTCTATATAATCTAATTCTAATCTACTATAAAGCTTTTCTTAATAATATAGCTATTAAGAGCTCTATCTTAAAATATAATAATAAAGAAGTTTCTAATTACCCTAAACTATATAAATATATCCTAAAATATATCTAGAATATTAATAAGATTCTTATTAATATTAAGTTAGCTAGCTATATTATTACTATTAAGAAATTATAATAAGCTTAGTAATCTATTACTATTATAGAATATATTTATAGCACTAGTAGCTAAAGACTAGAGAAGTTAAAGATTATTAAGATTAGAAAATAGAGAGTCTATAATAACCTCACTAATCTTAGATCTTTTCTTAGTATTATAATATTCTATTAGGTTTAGATTTAGGGATTTTTAGCTATAGCTAGGCTATTTATAATGCTTCTAAAGAAGGATATTCTATTTAAATAAAACTAGTCTTAGTAATTAGCTATAAACACTCTTAAAAACTAACTTATCTCTGCTCCTATCCTTATTAAGCTTAACTATAGCACTAATATAGATAAAATCTACTTTATAGTTAATACTAGTAGTCTTAGTTAGAGCACTATTCTTAGTTAATATATTAATAATAAGTATATAGTTTCTAAATATAAGAGTAGCTTATAGACTAGTATAAAGCTAAACTATAATACTAAGAAGAAGGAGTTAAGAGATATACTTAAGGCTCTTAAATAAGTCTACTTTTATCTCTATAGTTACCACTTTATACTAAAAATAAATACTAAGACCCTTATTACTTAGCTTAATAATACTATCTCTAACCTACTTAAAGCTCTTATTATCTAATAGATCTTATAGATTTATATATTTAACTTTAAAGTTAAGCACTTACCTAGAAGCTAGAATATTATAGCTAATAGATTATTTTATAAATCTAATAAACTATTAAATAAGCTTAACTAAAACACTAAAGGAGAAATTAATAACTAAATTAATAAGTAAATCTTCTTTATAAACCTAATTACTATCTCTTTTTTTAATAAAGTATAGATAAATAGAGATAAAATCTACTTTACTAAGATTCTTACTACTAAAGTTAATAATATTCTATAAAGGTCTCTAAGACTTATAGATATCTCTAATACTATACTAAATAGCTCTTTATACTAAAATCACTACTTATACTAAATCACTTATTATCTTAGTACCTTAAAATAGCTAGATAGAATTAAGCCTAGTCTATACTATAAGTTTAAGAAGGAGGCTAGGAAATTCTTCCTAAAGAGTAAGTTATTATTTATATATCTTAGTATATATAAGCCTACTCTATAACAAGTTATAGATAGTTTATAAACCTAAACTAAGCTTATTATAAAAGCATCCTAAGAGAGTAAGCATAGAAGATATAATATAGTTATTAAGTAGTTAGTAAAGCAGTATTACTAGTATAGCTTCTACTAATAACTTAGTAAATAAGTATATACTTATAAAGATTATTAGAAATATAGGCCTAGATATATAGATAACTCTTACTATTTCTCAGTACCCTTAGAGCTACTATTTACTTATATAGTATTAGATATATAGAAGGTTAGCAAATAGGATATAGTTAAAGCCTAATACCTCCTAATAGAATAAGTAGAAGCTTAGTAAATATAGCAAGCTAACTCTCACCTTATTACTAAGTTTATATAAAAGAATATTATTTATTAACACAGGCTCTATAATATACTTATTATTAATAAAAACTCTAAGAATAAAAATATAGTTATTAAGTTTAACTATAAATATAGACTTAAGTAAAAGGTTACCACTATATATAATCTATATACTAATAGCACTATTAAAGTTAGCTACTAAACTATTATATATACTCTCTCTACCTAGATAAAGAATACTAATAAGAACTTCTAGCTATCCTTCTAGACTACACTATTTACTAATAGAACTTCTATTAAGGCCTTAACTAGCTATAGCTCCTTCTACCTATTCTATAGATATAAAGCTATAACCTTAATAAAGACCTTTATACTAACCTAGAGAGTTCTAGTATAAAACTAAGTAATAATACCTAAAGAGAAGCTTCTTATATAGATAAGAGCTTTTAAGTAACTTAATAAAAAGTATATTACTATATAGAAGATAATTATAGCTTAGTATAAGTATATTATAGATAGGTTTAATTACTAGAAATACTATATCTTATATAGCTAGGAATTAGAAATAGGTAACCTTATTTTAGTATTTAATATTAAATAGTATATAGATAAGTCTTTAAATACTAAGCTTAACTACTACTAAAAAAGCTCCTTTAAGATCTATTTAAAGACCCTAAATAACACTTTATATTAGCTTAAGACCCTTATAGAGAAACCCCTTTATAGGTTAACTTATACTAAAAACTATTTAAAGAAGTTTATTAAGACCCTAAAAGGTTTTTAGAAACTAGAAAATATTAACTAGTATAGACTTAACTTTATAAACTAACTTAATAAGATTTACTCTATCTATAGTTACTCCTATTCTAATAAAAATAATAAAGAGAAAGCAGAGAAACCTTTTACTAAACCTAATAATACTAACTCTCTATTAATAAGTAATCTAGATAGTAATATTCTATAGCAAATTATATACTTAGTAATATATTTATAGGCTCTAAAAAAAGCCCTTAACTAGATAAGAGTAATATAGAAACTTTATATAGAGCTTTAGCTATTTAATCTAGTTAGAAATAGTTAGTATACTAAGATAGAGAATAACACTATATAACCTACTAGAATTAGCCCTACTATAGAGAAATAGACCCTTTTATATCTATAATAGATAAGGCTTATACTCTTAGAGAGAGCCTTACTATACTCTCTATCTTAATTACTTAATTATAATTTTCTAACTTAGTATATTAGAATAAACTATAGAGATAATACTAAGCCTAGCCTATTTATATTTATATTATCCTTCTTACTATTTAAGTCTACTCTTATACCTTTATAAACCTAATTATTAGTTTTATGCTAGGATGAGGTTCACATAGGACTTAGGGCTCTCTTTGCATATATATATTAAAAGCCTATAAGTTAATATATATCTGTATTTCTAAGTTCCACTTAACTATATTAGTAGTGGTGTTAAACTATATATATATACTCTGTAATAGGTTATAAATCGGCCTCTGGCCACTGCACAGTGATTTTACCTGCTTTGTAACAGACCTTCTAACTCCGCGCCGCGCCTCCTGACAATACACACAGCCTTCAGTCATATAATCATAATTGCTAACCACCTATCCCAACCACAGCCACACTTACATATACCTATCTATAGCCTTATAATCCTTAACTTCACAGTTTAATAATAACGTGGTTTTTAATTGCTTAATTACTGCAGACTACTAAACTATTAACTTATTCTCTCACCTATCACCTGTGCTACTAATACTGCCTCTATCACTCCTTTATCTGCTAGTCCTCTTATTTAATTAGGCTAACTAACGCCTTTACAGCTATACTATTATTAGTAATGCTCTCTCTGTTAGTTAGTATAAGCTGTACTTACTAATATTCCCCTATAGGGCTGCCTCTGCCTTAGTATTATAGAGGGCCTGTTTAAAGAAGGGCTAATAGATAGGATATATAATAACCTATTTAACTTCTACTATAATATTTGCTTATTTATATATAATTTAATTATATATATAGATATCTCCTATAAGGGTATTAAGGTGAGCTTTTCTAAGAGCTATACTAATAATATGCTCTTTATATAGGCTAGGTTAGTTTAAAAAGGAGGAGTTTTTATTAATTATATTAATACTAAACTCTATAGTGATCTGGTTTGTATTACTAGTGATAATAGGTATATCTTATATATGCCTAGTATATTAATATACTAGATATAGTACTACTATCTTAGAGAATTTATTATAAGTTATAGGATAAGGATAAGAGAGAGAGATAGATATAAAGCCCTGCTTATAGAGCTTTTTATGCTTCTAGCTATGAGAATCTCTTAGAAGGTTAAGAAGTTATCTCTTATATATGCAGCACCTTGCTAGAAGGTTAACCTTTAAGCGAGAAGTTATTAGATATCTTATATAGTGGTGTTCACCTTGCTAAAAGGTTTACCTTTTAGGCGTTTTTCACCTTGCTAGAAGGCATTACTATGAGAGCCTTAGTGGCCTACTTAGCCCTAATATAATCAGCCCTGTTATATATAGCATAGTGTTACCTGCACTGTTACTATTCCACTAGTCTATTTAGCCAGAGTGCGCATCTGACTTTATATAGTAATATTTAGAGGGTTTGCTTGCTAGCAGGAATATATCGGGTTCCTGTATTATTATCCTTAACTAGTAGAGGGTATAGGTTAAAGTGCCTCTATAGTGTTTCCCAAATTATGCCCATAAACTAGGTGAATTTGTTATAGTCTTTTTTGCAGGGGGCTGCGTCATAACTATAAACTTAATAGGTTATATAACCTTATATATATCTATTAATTACAGTATATATCCTGCTACTTTACAGGTTATAGTATTAGCATAATACTAATAGTCTTTTCTTTAAGGCTAGATATACTATAACCCACTAAAATATACTTTTATATTACTAATACTTATTCTAAACCTAAAGTAAGTTCAAAAACATAAAAACAGCATAGAATTATATACTAATCTTATTCTATATTTAATATAGTTAAATCCTCCTCTTTTAAGGTGCTAGAGCTACTTTAGTATACCTAGCACTATTTATCTAACTTCTTAGCCTTCTCTTTTTAAGTTACCTATTCCTCTATATAAACTATCACTTTATTATTATTAATAAAGTGTTTAAGGGTTTAATTTAGAGTGCTCTTTATAAAAGTATCTATAGGGTTATTATTACTATTAATCTATCTTACCTTATAGATCTCCCTCCTCTTATAGAACTATTAAAGCACTATAATATTAATTATTAGTTACTTCTCCTTTATAGTACTAAGCTTAATAAGGTATTTATATAGTAAGTATAAATTAGTATAAATAATTATAGAGATATAAGGTCTTTTAAGATAGTTAGTAATCTTTTAAAATATTATTATAATAGTATAGGTAAGATCTATACTAGTAACTATATTATAGACTTTAAAAGCTAGAATACTTTAGGTAACTCTCTTATACTTTATTAAGCTAAAGTAAATAGTGTTACTATAGATTATAAATATATTATTATTTATTATCTTATTAGTAAGGATAATAATAAATCTAATCTATAATAAGAGGTTTAAATTATTAGTAAAAGAGCTATTAATAAAAATAAATAGTTTAGCTATTACTAGGTTAATAGATATAAATATAAGGTTATAGTTAAGGTTCTCCTTTTACTATTTAAGGCGTTAATTAAGTGCCTTTTTATCTTTAGCAGTTAGCTTTTAATACTATATAGCTATAGATAGATTAAAGTATGCCTCTAGTTAGCAAATTAATATAATATATATATCTCTTACTCTTTACTAAATATATTACTATTTTTATTTAGTTAAAGTAGCTTTTAGGTTAATAAGTTTAATCTTATTCCCTTATCTCTTTTATTATAGAATAAGACTGCTATTTATATTTAGTATAATAATATTACTATTAAATATTAACAGGTTATTTAGGTTAAGTTATTATTTATTCTTTATAGTAAAGCTAGCTTTTATAAGTTTATCTTTCTCTTATTTAGAGAAACTTAGTATTAAAAGTCTAATTATATTATTAGTTTATATACTAATAATATTAAAGCTATTAGTAGCAGTTAAGGAGATTAGTAAGTATAGATTAAATAAAAATTAATCTATTTTAAGCTTTTCTCTATAATACTTATTATAGATTACCCACTAATAGGTTCTAGCTTCTATAATACTATATAGAGGTTTAATAATCCTTATAATCTAATTTTTTAGGTATTTACTTTAAATTTTACTTAGAAGGTTTACTAATATTATCCTATTAAGCTCTGTTTAGAATTAGATATATACTTATATAATATCTCTAAGCTATAAGATAAATCCCTTTACTATAAGAAATAGCACTAAAGCAAGAAGTAATTATTAGCTTACCCTTTAGATTATTAGTAATTATATAAGAATTAAAGTCTTATTATTATTATTATAACCCTAAATAATAAATTATAACTTTTTATAAGGTTAGTTAGTTTCTTTTCCTTTAACTTTATAAACTATATAGGATTTAAAAATCCAGGTTTTACTATAAATAGCAGTATTATAGAGGATAATTTCAAAAACACTATATTTCTAAAATATAGTTATCTTAGCTATTATAGAGGTAGAGAAAGGTTCTCTTAGTATTATAATAACACCCTCCTTATATAAGTAGATAGTAAGGTTATAATCTAAATGCTCTTTTACTATTAGAAAGGTTATAGTATTACTAATCTCTTAGCTAAGGGCTTTTACTATATTAATAATAAAAATAGCATTAATTATAGTATCCTCTTATCTATTTTAGTCTATAAAGTAGTTACTTTTTTATATTAGACCTATAATAAGTATTATAATAGCTCCTATATAGTTCTTTATTAGTCTGCCCCTCTTATATAGAGATAGTAATATTAATATTAGTATTAGTATAGTATTATTTTTATCTAATTCTTCTATTCTTCTAGTATTCTAGTCTAGAAAGTCTATTAGTATATTATTATTATTCTTACTAGTATTATTAATATTACTAATATTATACTATAAGTAGATAACTATTAATTAAAAGGTCTAAGATCTATATAGAAGGTTAAATATATAGATCTTACTATTAATAGTAAGAAGTTTATATAGTTCTTACTATCTCTTCTTTTTATAGTAGATATATATAAATAAGAGTAGTAGTAGCTATAGAGTTCTAGATATATCTAGTCTATTATAGATAGTAAGGGCTTCTAAAACTTAGTGCATAGCCTAGACTTTTTAGAGATCTTCTATTACCCTTTATATAGTAGCTATCTATTTCTAGATTTCTAGAAATAGAGGGGATTTATTAATAAGCTATAGATATACTTTAAAAATAAGTAATATTAGAACTAGGCCTTTTAGCTCTATAATATTATTAATAGTCTTTAAAGCTATTTAGAGGACTATTTTATAATTTATATTAGAAAGGTCTTAGCAAATTATATTATAAACTCTTTAAAGAATTATATAATACCTCTTAACCTTATCTATAAAGTTATAAGCCTCTATAAAGACTTTAATAGCAGTTATTAATATTAAATAGAGCATACTATACTACTTAGATAAGCTAAAGTTAGTACTAGTATTAGTAATTACTATATCTAGAGGTCTAAGATAGGTATAGATCTAGTATTATTTAAGTATATTAAGTGCTATACTTACTAATAGATTCTATAAGAATCTTTCTATATTAAAGATAGTAGTAGTATTAACTATATAAAGTACTAGTTTTAAGTTAAGGTAAATAATATTAATAACTATAGTATAGTTAAAGTTATAGTTATCTTTAAGAGTAAATTTAAAGCAATTTAAAGCTTCTATATTAAGTTAGTAATATTTATAAAACTTTATAAGATATTTAAGTATTTATATTTTAACTTAGTAGCCTAACTACTATAAAACCCTATAAAGTTAGTAGACTAATAGATATCTAAAGCGTTAATAGAGTTAGTATAACTTAGTCTCTATAAAGTTATTCTATACTAATATTTTCTCTATATCTAATAGTAGCTATAGATAACTCTATTTATAGATAATAGAGATAATTAGATCTCCTTATTATAAATAGTTCCTTAAATTATTAAATTAAATACCTAGTTTATCTATATTTATAAGATATAGAAGAAAAGGGGTATTTGCTAATATAATATAGAATATTATTTCTCTAAAAGGTATAGAAATAACTATTATTTCTATTAATTTAATTACTCTTTTTAAACTAAATTTAATACTTACCCCTCTTATAGTAGCAGAGTTAATTATAATATTAGATAACTTAGTCCTTTTAAGTATAATCTATTAGTTATAACTAGCTATTAAAAATCCTATAGCTTCTATATCTAGGATAATATTCTAGAAAGTCTCTAAAAAAATATCTTCTATTAAGTATAAAGATATTAATAGGAATATTATTAGTTATTTATTTAAAAGGGTTATAATAGGTAATCCTATAGTAAGCTACTTAGTTAAGTAAATATTTAGTAATAGTATTTTTATCTACTAAATAGGTTAATTAAGTATTTAGGTCTATAAATTAGATAAAGAATAAAATCTGCTATTTATTATTAAATTATTAGTTCTCTTAACTATCTTACTCTTCTCTAAGTAACTAGAGATATATCTTAATCTCTTTATTCTCCTTATTATTTATTATTAAATTATTATAACTCTTATCTTTAGTTCCTTTATATTAAGTAAGAAATTACTAGTAAGCTATCTTTAAAGTATCTTAAATCTATAAATTACTTTAAAAGCAGAAATATGCTTTATTCCTCTCTTTTTATATATAGCTTATTAAATAGCAGCCTGTCTTCTTATAGATATAGCACCTCTGCTTCTAGGAATCTTACTATTACTTTAAATTATCTTATTTAAAGTTTTAGTATAGACTAGAGCAGTTAAATTAATTATTCTAGCCTTAGCTATTATACTTATAATCTATTTAGTATTACTTAGTATAGTATTATAGTTATAAAGGTAATTAACTATTTCTAAATATAACTATATTACTAATTATAACTTTAAGCTAGTTATAGAGGCTCTTAAACTTTATTATAGGGTTTATAGTAGCTTATTTATATTTCTTAACCCCTTAGTAACCTTAAAGGAGTTAATTATATAAGATCTTATTACTCTTATAGACTATATCTAATATAGGTTATATCTTTATAAGAGTATTAATTAGTAAATCTAAGGCCTTAAGCTTTATTATAGATAGATTATTATTTATAATTAATATAAGTATAGTAGTATTCTATTTAATAAGGTATACTTATTTAAACTCCTCTATTTTAAAATATTTACTAAGCTTAGTAATAATCTAGTCTAGGTTAAGATAAGGCTAAATTTAGCAAATTATCTTATAGTAATAATATAATACTCTTCCTTTAAGTATAATTAGAAAAGCAAATAGTATTTATTCCTTTATAAAGCCTGCTCTCTTATATATATCCTAAAAGATATAGAGTTTTAGTTTTAGTATATCTATACCTTTACTACTATACTTTATCTTATTAGTATATAGCTTAGTTAGATCTATAAGTTAGTATATAAGTAAGTATATATTATTTTTAAGTTTAATTTAAGTGTTTATAATATTTAGAGCAGGATTAGTATTTAAAGTTAAACTAAGGTTAACTAGTTATAGAGCTTTATTATTTATAGATATATTTCTTCTATTATTAGTCTATAAAAGTATAAACTTTACTCTTCTCTTATTATTACCTCCTATAATCTCTCTAATAAAGTCTTTATTTTCCTATAGCTTTATAAATATAGCGTTTTTGCTTACTTATTTCTTAGCTTTCTTAGTTATCTAAAAGTAGAAGTTATCCTCTATAATAATTATAAAGAGTTAATCTATAAATTATAGGGAATTATAGGTAGTATATATTCTGCCTATTATAAGGTAGTTATAGAGTTATTAAATAATACTTATAGTAGCTTAGTTCTAGAATTTAAGTAGTAGATTAATAAAGTTATATATAAACTCTCTCTATAAGACTATACCTATAAGGCTATTAGCTTTATAGATTTTAAGATAAAAGAGGATTTTAGTATTTACCTCCTTCTCTATAGTCTTATTACTAAATTTAAATATTTAACCCTAGTTATAGTTATTTATAAATACCTTTATATTTAGAGGGATTAGGAGTTCTATAATAAGTTATTAGTATAGAGTTACTATAACTAATAGGTCTAACTATAGCATTAATTAGCTAAATATAGAAGGATTTGCTATAGTAGTTAATAATATTATATAAAAGAAGATAAATAAATACCTTAGTGAGGTTTTAGTTAGTAACGTCTCTTATTAAAGCTTCTACTATAGTATAAGTCTCCCTTATTTATACTAAAATAGCTAGTTTTCTAGTTACTAGGTTTAGTATAGTTAAAGTGAAGTTTTATATTTTTAGTCTTAGTAATATCCCTTATAGGTCTATAAAGTAGTATTACTATTATTTAGTATTATTTTCTTCTATTATTTCCTTTAAAATACTAAGTTTAGTAGTAGTAATAAGAATATTATAAGTTATATAGTAATAGGTATAGCTACTTGCTATAGTGTTATTATACTTATTATAGGTAATAATTCTTAAGCTATACTCCTATCTATAAACTAAACAGAAAATATACTTTGCTGTTTTAAAGTGTAAAGGGATAGATATCTTTATTTTATACCTCTTAGTTAGGATAATTCTAGATTTAGGCAGGTATTAGTAGTGCTAATAATAATACTATAAGTTATTATAGTATTTTAGTATCTTTTACTATATCTACTAGTAAGTTATTTACTATATACTAAATAATATATTATTTTAGTATAAAGTTACTAATAGCGTTAGGTATACCTCTTATTTAGGTATAAGTTATAGTTCTAGGTTAAAAGCAATCCCTCCTTAATAATTATAAGGTTAATAGTAATGCTTATTTTATAGCAAATAAATTAAGTATTCTAAGTAAAGGTTTTATAATATCCTAGTATATATAAGCATAGATATTATAGATTTTTAGTATTTTTAAAGAGTAGTAGTATAAATTTAGAGAGGATAGATCTTAAGTCTAAATATAGTGATCTAGTTAGGATAGATAATTTTATAGTAGTACTCTTATTATATTAGCCTGTTATTGTATTTATAGATCTATTATTTATCTATTATCTCTTATTTTTATTATTTAAGTAGTATTTATAGGTAATAAGTTATATTAGTAAAGTTATTATTTATATAATAGATATAGAGGTATATTAAGGTCCTTAAGCTAGATATACTATAAGCAAACCTACTCTTTATATCTAATAACCTGGATAGTATAAAGATAAGTCTCTTATATACTAGATTATAAACCTAGTATAGAAGTTATCACTTTACCTCTTTAAGTAATTCTTACTAATCTATAGGAGTTAAGTAGTATAATATATAAGGTTAACTACTAATTAGTATTAGTTTTATACTAGGATAAGGTTTATATAGAACTTAGAGCTCTCTTTATATATATATATTAAAAGCCTATAAGTTAATATATATCTATCTTTCTAAGTTCTACTTAACTATATTAGTAGTAGTGTTAAACTATATATATACACTCTATAATAGGTTATATAACCTTATATATATCTATCAATAGCAGTGCGTATCCTGCTGCTTTGCAGGTTATAGTGTTGGCGCAATATTTATATTTTATAGATACTTAAAGAAGAAAGATATGTACTAAAATAATAAACTAAATAACTATTACTTTTAATAATAAGATAGTATATTTATTACTAAAGTACTTAATATCTATAATTAATATATTCTTAAGTATATACTAAAGAAACCTTAAGTAGTATTTTATAATAATACTATATTAATCTCTCTATAGTATAATATCTATATTATCTTAATAAGAAAAAAGCTAAGAAAGAGTATCTATAGTAACTAATACTCTTAACTTAACTATATCGAAGAAGCTATAATATACTATCTAGAGATAGTAATATATAGTATAAGAATAAAGAGCAGAATATCCCTAATAATATTAAACTATAATATATATAGTTTAGAGAAGATAGTTTAATAAATATAATAAATACCTAAAGAGTCTATTATAACCTTAACACTAGGAAGATAAATAGCTCTAAACTTTTACTTATTTAAATAAGGATATAGAGGCTTTATAACTCTCCTACTCTTTATAAACTAACTATTAGGTTATATCTAGAACTACTACCTTAATAACTACTTAACTAAAACCCTAATAAAAGTATTTACTTAATTTATTAACTTAGTTAAAAGAGAGCTAAAGGTTATAATTAAGGTATTTAAATATAATAATAAAGTCCTAAAGTATCTAGAGATAGAAAGCCTTATCTAGATAATAAGTATTTAAATTAAACTATTAGCACTAAATATATAAGCTTAAAATAAGAAAGGAGAGAGAATTATAGTAATTATAAAGATAAAGGCTAGATATTTTTATTTATTATTACAACTTCTACCTTATTTATAGCTAGAGATCTATATAGCTATAATCTATATATATAACTATACTTTATTATAGTTAAGAAGTTAGAAAACTCTATATAAACTTTTATATTAATTTATAAAGAGTAATATTACTATACTAGATATCACCTATCTATAATAATATAGCTATAAAGTATTTACCTTAACTATATAAGCTTAACTTTATAAAAGCTTATAAGAAATATATTATTCCTATTTGCTATAAAAGGAACTTATATATTATTATCACTATACCTTGAGAGTGTAATACCTCTATGAATATAAGAGGTATTAGAAAATGGATAACATATTTAGAATCCTTGCTAAAAATGGCATACTTTAGGATATATATCATATTACTTGTATTACGTAATCATGTAATATACTTTATAAGGAATAATAAGATTTGAGAATAAGGTTAAACTTTAAACTTTAAGTTAAACCTTATAGCTTATTATTACTAAATACGGTAATATTTGCTAAACTGAGATACTTATGCTGCTTACTAAGGTCTATTACTAAGCGGAAAAGCCGCGTAAGTCTGTATAAGCGCTTATAAAGCCTCAGCAACCAAATTATCTATATATACCTACCTTTTCCCCCGCCTTTTAAGGCCTTAGATATGTATGCAGTTATCAATATTAATATCAATTTATATCTACATTTCTCTCTCTATTCGAATATTATGCAACAAACCCGAAAACTTACCCTTATACACTATTCATTACCTGAAATCTATTTATACTACTTTGGAAACTTTTCTACTTCTCTTTTAACCTATATAGCGTTCTTATAAAACTATCTCTAGTGCTTTAACCCTAAGGCTTAGATTAGATATCTTATTAGCTATACCTTATTAAACTTTTACTAAGTATAGTACTTAGTAAAGTAAGAAGTTATTATTATAAGAAATATTAAGTTTAATAAAAGTATAAAATTTAGTAATAATATTAATAAACAGAAAGATAATCTCTAGGAGATAAACTAAGAGAAGATATATAACTACTATAATAATATTATTAAGTTAATAAAACTATAATAAAGACTAAACCTAGATAATACTAAAGATAATAAAGAAGCTAAATAGTTATTACTAACTAATCTAATAAAGATTAATAAGGTTAATATACTAACTAAGTTTTAGTTATAAAATAAGTTTAAATACTCCTAAGCTTAGTTTTAACTTATCACTTTACCTTAATCTTTATCCTTATTATTTTTCTAAGTAATAGAGAATCTTAAGATAAAGAGGAGAGGGATTATTATTACTAAATCTAAGAAATTTAAAAATAATTTAAGAACTTTTTATAAAGTAGTATTTCTAGCTAGTATAAAGCTAAGTAAATTAATTAAGTAATAAGATAATCTCTATATCTATCTATAGTCTAGCTAACCTAATATTAATAAGGAGTATAACTAAGTATTAAGCCTTAAAGCTAGGAGCTCCCTACTTAGTTTAATAATATTCAATAATTCTACTAAGAATAGGTTAAAGAGGTATCTAAAAGGAACCTACTAGAGGGATCTATTATTATTACTCTTATTTTATAGCTAACTAGCTAGTTATCTATTAGGGAATAAATTTAGAGAAGCTAAAAATTTATATCTAAATAGTTATAAATTATTAAACTTATAGATTAAAGTGCTTAGTATAATAATATAAGGTTATAAAGTTCTTAGCTATTACTAAGTATATATCTATAAGCTAGATAAGTATAGAAAACTTATTAAAGTTAAAGTAAGACTTATTATTAAAGGAGATTAATAGCTTTATAATCTGAGAAATATCTATATTATTACTTTAGCTAGTATATCTTTTAAAATCTTTATTATAGTTATAAACTAGTTTAATATAAATATTTTATAGTATAATATAGTTAATACTTTTATTTATACTAATCTTAATAAAGAAGTCTATATAAAGATAGCTTTAGAGTATTAAAAAAGTAGATATATTCTAAAGTTACTTAAAGCTCTCTATAGACTTTACTATTTACTACTTTTATAGTAATAATACCTAAAAATAGGTTTTATAGTAAGTAGATTTAAGTAAGTAGCTAGTAAAAACTATTACTAATATAATAATAAGATCTTATTCTTTTTCTATATTAATAACTATATATTTATATATCTCCTTTCTAAAAAGATTAAGGTAAGATAGCTAATTAGTAAACTTTAACTATAATATTACCTTAAAGAAAAAAATAATATTTAGTAGTTTCTAGAAATTAAGGTTATTTAAGATTAATATAACTATAAACTATAGCTTTTATAGTTATCTTTCTTTAAGAAGCTATTAAAACTTCTAGATAGTAAATTGATAAAAGACTATAAAACCTTAATAATATAAGAAGAACTTCTGCTCTATAAAGAAGAGATAATAAAGGCTAACATTATAAAATATTAATAAAAAATAGAATTACTATTATATACTATAGTAATAATAAGATTTAATATTTTATTTATAGTTAGTAGACTTACTTACTTTAACTAAAACCCTAAACCTTATTATTAATATACTATAGACTATATTATTTAATACCTTATATAAATAAAGAAACTATATCTAGAATATAGAGTTTCTAAGAGATTAACTAAAGAACTTAAAGTTATATTAAATACTAGTTTTATTAATAATATACTAAACTATAAGAGTTTTTAAGGCCTCTAGCTACTACATAGTGATTTTACCTGCTTTGTAACAGACCTTCTAACTCTGCGCTGCGCCTCCTAACAATATATATAGCCTTTAGTTATATAATCCTATTCTAACCACAGCTATACTTATATATACCTATCTTACTAGATAGCCTTATAATCCTTAACTTTGCAGTTTAATAATAATATCTATTAACTTATCCTCTCACCTATCACCCACGCTACTAATACTATCTCTATTACTACTTTATCTACTAGTTCCCTTATTTAATTAGGCTAGCTAATATCTTTACAGCTTTGCTATTATTAGTAATGCTCTCTCTGTTAGTTAGTATAAGCTATACTTACTAATATTCCCCTAAAGGGCTGCTTCTGCCTTAGTATTATAGAGGGTCTGTTTAAAGAAGGGCTACTCTATAGAGTGCTTAATAACCTGTCTAACCTCTACTACTAAGTCTGCTTGCTTATATAGAATAAGTTAGTGTGTTTATAAGTCCCTTATAGAGGTGTTAATAAGAGCTCTTTTAAGGGCTATACTAATAATATGCTCTTAGTGTTATATAGGCTGCTTAATAAAACAGAGAGCCTTATTAATTATATTAATACTAAACTATTATATAATATTTTATATATTATTAATATTAATAGGTATGCCTTATATATAGCTAGCGTATTAATATGCCAGGTCTAATACTAATATCTTAGAGGACTTATTATAGGTTATAGGATAAGGATAAGGAAGAGAGATAGATATAAAGCCCTGCTTGCAGTAGCAGAGCTTTTTATGCTTCTGGCTGTGAGAACCTCTTAGGAGGTTAAGGAGTTATCTCTTATATAGTAGCGTTATGAGTTAAAGTTCCTTATATGTCTTGGGCCTAGGCTAATCTGGGTTAGCACAGCACCTTGCTAGAAGGTTTACCTTTTAGGCGTTTTTTCCAGGCCACGAGAGCCTTAGTGGCCTACTTAGCTCTAATATAATTAGCCCTATTATTATTCTGCTAGTCTATTTAGCTAGAGTATATATCTAACTTTATATAAGGGTTTGCTTACTAGCAGGAATATATAGGGTTTCTATATTATTATCCTTAACTAGTAGAGAGTATAGGTTAAAGTGCCTCTATAGTGTTTCCCAAATTATATCTATAAACTGGGTGAATTTGTTATAGTCTTTTTTGCAGGGGGCTGCGTTATAACTATAAACTTAATAAGAGTTTTTAATTTTTTATAATAAAGCTTTTTAGAGAAACAATATTATAGAGAGTAAATAAGTAAAATATAGTTACTATATTAACTATAGAGATAGAGCTTCTTACTCTCTCTTAAGTAGGAAAGAAAGAACTATTTATAAGTTAACTTATCACTACTCTATAAATCTCTCTCTTAAATAATAAACTACCTAAATTTATAGGTTTTATAGCTATTAATATACTAAAAGTTATAATTTAGTATAATAATCTATAAACTATAAGTCTTATTATAAAGAAGATATTCTAGTTATAGATAAAACTCTACTATATTAATATCTATAACTATTAGTTATAATAGGAGGTTATAGAGAGATATATTAAGGTTATCTATACCTCTTTAGCTAAACTAATAGTTAATAAACTTATAAAAGCTCTTTTATAGTAGTTTTATAAGAGATTTATTACTTAGTTAGGCTTTATTACTAAGTTATAAATAATTATAGAGATTTAAAGAAGAGAGAAGTTATAAGATAATAATAGTAATATTAAGCCTAGATTTAAATAGGCTTAATACCTAACCTAAAGAGGTAACTTTATAGTTACTATAATAGCTAAATTAATATACTAAATCTATTACTAACTATAATATTATATCTATATAAAAGAGAGGATATTATACTAATATTTAAGTCTTTAAGTATATAATTTACTAGAAACTTTACTTATATAAGATTATATCTTCTTTACCTTTTCACTATTATATAATAACTCCTTCTTAGAAGCTAATAATACCCTTATAAGCTATACTAATAAGACCTTACTATTAATAGTAATATCTCCTTAAAATACTCTATAAATAGTAATAAAGAATAATAGAGAGTAGTAATCTCTCTTACTATAAATAAGTAATTCTCTAAAATAAAGTAGTTAAATTAAGCTAAGATAAATAACTATAAAAAAAGCAATACCCCCTCTATATAATAATCCCTCTTACTTATAAGATTTTTAAGTTAGCACTACTTAAATAAGTTTATTATTACTAACTTTCTAAATAGAGCCTATAAAGCCTTAAATTAGATAAGAAGACTAAGTTATAATACTATAATTAAGGGCTAAGAGCCTAAATACTTTATAATAACTAATAGATAATACTAAGAGATAATACTAGAAAAGGGATTATAAAATAGGTAAATAATAGAGTTATAAAGTTATTAATAAATATATAGGATATTAAATAACTTTATATTAAATAGATATATTTAGATAACCTTAAATATACTAAATTTAAAATACTTTAGAGTTAATTAGCAAACTTAGCTAGTTATACTAAATTATACTATATTATACTATATTATATTAAAACTAAAGTGATATATTAAATTAACCCCTTAGTATATATAGTAATATACTAAGTATATATAAAAGTAATAGTAACTATAGCATAATAGCATAATATAGATATTAGCCACTTTTAGATATAAATAACGCATAGATCTATATATAGAGATTTCCAGATAGCTACACACTTAATATATTATTATTCTTAACCCTATACTGTACGATTCGACACCTGCCCTCCTACTACGCGCCCGCCCTCCTATAGTACTCTACATAACTTTTTTATATCGTTATAATTATAAGAAAAAGACATTTTTTTCTATATACTTAGATTTCTAAATTTGTATAGTGGCATAGGTAAAAAATAGAATTATAGTGTTATTCCAAAATATGCAGTTTTCCCTCAAAATGCATATGGGTGTGGTGCCCGAGTCTGATACATTTACAGGGGGATCTACTGTAAGACCCCCTAAAAGTGCCTCTGTGACAGAGGACGACGCTTCCTGCGACCCGCGACCTGCGGCCTGCGGCAGGTCAAGCCATGCCTTCGCGCATTCTTTCCGCCTGACGTCGACGCCCCCATACCCTGCTGCTTTTAAACAATTGCCGTCGGATATGGCTCTCCTGACTCTTCTCTCACCCAAGCTTTCTTTTCGCTAACCTGTCGTCTTTAGCAGAACGCTTCATACAGCCAACATCATACCCTCTGGCTGGCCGCAGTCTATCATTCTAGAGCATGATTTCAACCCACACCCTTCTGTGTGTTTCCTCTGCGTTTCGGGGCTGGGAGTCTAGTCTTTCGCACCCCACCGAGGTCGCTCCGCTGCAAATACGGGAAGACACACGTTGCGTTTCAACTTCGTCAACGCTAGCAGAGGGCGGAAATCAAAACTCACCATACCGATACACCAAGACAAGCCTCGTCACAACTTGATACCTATGCCAGACGGAATCGACTCAGCATCCATCGCAGCCACCGTCTTTTCCGGCTACATCACGTCAGCCGACCCCACAAGCAAGCATTCGGGTTTACTGCGGAGCGCACATCACAAGAACAGAGAAATTGAGAGTCATGTCCGACTTCGCGCTGGCCACAGATGGACATGTATGCGGCTTCTCATCAGCTCAAGTGTTTTGCAACAACGCCAACAGGTAATGTCGCCCAAGAACTGCCATCAAGACGCGGGAGCACAAACCCGACGGCCCTGCCATCTTTCTCTCCCGGCGACGCGCGCAATATCTCGATCGTTTCCCATGCTCCTGGGCAGGGCAGCAGAGTGGCTTGGAAATCGACGGCGCGGAGAACGACAGCTTCTGAGCCGTCTGCAAGGCCGATTGAATCCACAAACAGAATCGGGCATATCTCCTCGGACTGCCGTGTCCTTCGGCCCGTCGACACTACAAATCGTTTCCCAAGTCTCAGAAACTCCATCCGCTCCACCATCTCTAGCGATATCCGGCTATAGTCCAGCAGATGACCGCCGTCGCATTTGCTTCTGATCGGTGCCCTTACATCACATAAATCACACAATAGGTTCCATTCTACCCCCTCTGCACCAAGGGTGTTCGATCGACCCACCCGGTCTCCATGGCGAGTTCGCCCCCAGGCCGGGATTGCCGAACGTTGCTCGTGCTATTGGTCTGTTCTCAACACACTCCTCCCGTCCCTGCCTTCCACCGGTTGGCGCCGGAATCAAGACCCAGCCGGGTGGCTTGACCGACGGTTTCCTTTCAACAGGATTTTCTCGGGCTAGTTGATTGAAGCTACAGCGCGTCAACCGCTGTCGCAAGAGTTTAGGCCCCTATTGAAATTGTGCAAAGCTGCGAGAGCTCCCCATCGAGGTTGGCCGAAGTTCGGGGCATCTCTTCAGGGTGCGGAAACACGAGAGCTCTCATGATGCTCTACATCATGATTGAGCAGAGCAATCACTGTTCATCCGGGATCGATCAACCTACAGAAGTATCCTATTGTGGTGAACGAAAGCACGACAGCTCCTCCCGGGGTCAGTCACCCCTAGGAGAGCTTTTGCTTTGGCGCGAAGATAGAGACCTCCTCATTGAGGTTGACCAAGTAGGAAACGGCGTACGTGGATCAAGGGTGTGAACTATCACTACGCCTTTTCCCCTTCAACCCGCTTGTCTTCGCTCCATCCAGGACGCGCTTGACGTTGTGTCTTGACCAAGGACAACGTAAGCTTAGGCCACCCTCAAATAGAGGCCGTGAGACGTTATCTTTTTCGATGAATGTTTCTTCTTGCAAAAGTTGGCAGATGTTTGTTTCTCTCGCAAAGGACTATGAGATTCCAGCTTCTTGAAGTTTAGCGAAAACTACAAGATATTTCTTTCGGGTGGTAGGAAATTGCGAGACTTTGGCTTCCCATTGAGAACCATAGAGTCACTTATCAACATCTGTATCTTCTTATTTTTATTAATTAAGGCTTATATGACGTGTAAATATACAGTTGATGCCCTTGGTGGCGTGACTTTATCTAGCTGGATGTGACTGAATGATACGTTTAGTCAAGATGAGGAAACTTCGCAAAGCCTTCTTGAAATTCAAACCATTTAGTTCGGCGCTAAAACGGCTAGGAGATCCAAGAGATGGTGCGATGTCACTAGATGCCTCAAATCTGGTGGGTTCAGCTCTATGTCGTGATACCTCACAAATGGTTATATCTGTCTGCATTCACTGACTCCGAATCTTCTCCCATGGCCAGAGGCGAGATGCTATAGCGACCCGGTGTGGATGGCGGGCACGACGGGCTCCCCCAGGTAGACAGAAGGCAAGGCGTCAATAGAGACAAATGCTTTGGTTCAGAGATGTGGATGACGGGCTGAAAGAACGGAAAGTTAGTCATGGGAAACGTAAGGTACATCCGAGGTTGAGGTAAGCACCTAGGTACCTCACCTGAGATGGTTTCCTTCCAGACTGTCGAAGGTATGTAGGTGCCAGGCATCTCCGCTCTGAATTAGGATCGTTGCACCTACCTCAAGGCACTGTGGCTGTGGGCGTTTTCCCACTTACCGCGACCAGGATGGCGACGCAGCTAAGTGAGCTAGGAAGTATAGTGTAGTCCTCCACACAAACGAGAGCTGTGGCTTCTTCGCCCCACGCGAGCGGAGTCAGCTCCGATGAAGCATCGCTGCACGGTGACGTACATACCTTGTGGTGCCGCCTGAGGATGGCGTCTCTCGGCTTTAATAATCTTTCAGCCCCGGCCGGCTCACTGTTTCCCGCATTTCTCACCAGCTACACTTGCTCGTCTTTAGCCAGCGCCGGGCTAAACACTTGCCGCACCTCGCAGAAAACTACCCGCTGGAACTCGCCCCGTTTCGCAAACGATCAGTTAAGCATACGTGAATGAAGATCGCCCAAGTGAGTTGGTTTTCGTCGGGTCCGTGAGCTGCAAGGACTTGGCCTTTCTTTGGTCTTGGAGGCGAAACATGTGAAAAGCTATCCTCCCACTCACTCCAAATCTTACCGTGGACAACTGGACTCAGCATCAGAGACGCATTTGGAAGGGTTTAGGCGTCCCTGTCTGTCGGTTGCATCCGCGACTCTGTCTTGTGAAGGTCTCAGAGCAACCAACTTGAAGGCTTTTCAAGACAACATTTGTTGTGGTCGGCCATATCGGTCTCGTCGTTGGCCAGCTTTGACCATGGCTCACGCCAAATCTCGTTGACGAACCTCCAAGCGAGACATCTGCTGATGCGCTGAATGGGTCTCCCAGGGCCAGGCTGGAACCGGGCTTAAACCGGGTAAGAGCCGGGTATAAACCGAGCATATATCGGGCACATATGGGGCATGTGCTCAGTAGATACCCGGAGGAGGGTTAGGCAGGGTAGGCCTGGACAGAACTCACGTCTGTCTGGGAGGGAATTGTGAGCTCTGCCCACCGTCAAGGGGCTTGCTGCTGATCTGCATAGCGAGATGTTGTCGCGGCTGGAGCCTTGCATCTACGTGCTGTGGCTAGATATCCAGCTGCCCGTGTCGAGGATAAGTGAGGGGACGATAACGCCAAGCGGCAAATGGCTTGGGGAGCCGCCCTTCCACTTGCCTCTCATTCCGTTAGTCACATTCTCCGCCCCATAGTTTCCATCTACGCTTCCGTCGGCAGCATCCGTGGCCGGCGCATCGTGACCACCTAGCCAGACTGCTCTCCAGTCTGGGTTCAAAAACCGTGCAGGCTTCCGGTTACCGTGGGCACGAAGTAGTGATAGCAGTGGATGTGCCAGCAGCCAGTGTGCTAGCACCTCTCCCAAGACTCTGACGACTGTGTTGACGGCTGCCCGATTATGATCTTCGCAGCAGGAAGAGCAACATCTGCCTAGCCACGACATGATGAAATACGCCGACATTACATTGCACGGACGCTCTTGATGGCGAGTGCCAAACACCAAGCGCTCTCAGCTAATGACCTCCTCCGCCGTCCCTGATCAAGAGAACGCTCAACCCCTCCCCTTCTATCTCACATGTGTCTCCGTCTCTCCGTCTCCGATGTGGAGTGGCTCTTCGGTAAGCGCAGGCGAGGAATACGGCAGGCTCCAAATTCCAGAAGCCTTTCCAATGTCTGGTATTTGCCCGTTGTCCACAATCCTAGGTGAGTTGAGTGATCTGGCTGTCTGCCCGCTACTACCTTCAAGCCCTTAAGTTATTCCTTACTCCGATGATAAATACTCCTGCACTAAGCACAGCCGTTCCAGGCCAGAACACCTCGTTAAGTTTACACCGCTGGTGGTAGCTATGGACGTAGGAACCGTCGCAAAGCTCGTGGTGGCATTAGCGTTTGTATTGCTGGGAATGATCATCGTCAGTTGCGCCAAGTACTCGGCAGTATCATCGTCCATGCCAGTGTAGACTACCCGACGCCTGCTTCCTCAGCTAGCGAGTCAAAGACTTTTGCTTCCTTAATTAACCCTCTCTCCTCCGCCTTCGCCACATCCCCTGCTCCTTGTTCTGTTCTGCCCGCTACTTCACAAAGTTCAGTACTGTTCGGCTCTTGAAGCCCCAATTTCTTCTTTAATGGGACCTCCAGACCCAATATCCGTGAATATTTGAGAGGCGTTCTGGTACTTCTGTCAATGGAGCGTTTATGGGATGACAGTAAGCGGCCGGAGTGGCAGCCTGACATACATCCTCTGGCCATCCATAAGTCCGTGGAATTCGCCGATGCAATCGGGCAGCGCGCTGCAACGGGAATCTTCGACGCACTTCCTTATTGCCTTGCTCTTTCACTCCCACCACCGCTCTTATTTCTGCAACTTATGTCGACAGAGGCGAAAGTCTACGCCGCACACTCCATCTCGGATATCTAATTTTGAGTAATTCAGTTACCTTGTAGGCCTTCTCGTTGTCTTCGTGCTCATCAAAGTGATTATAGAAGCACTTCATTTGTCGATCACATATTCGTCCCTCGACTTAGCTTCTACATTGCATAAATCCCGTTCTCTTCTTCATAGACTTAGCCTTATATGTTGCCATAGTGGTTTGAGCTTTGTCTTGCCAGTTATGGGTGTATTTTATGCCGACACACCGATAGTGTTGAACCCCACCGAATTCATCTTCAATTATACTCAAGCAAAGCTCGTTCACCGTTGGGGACGGCGTGGCCAAACGGAAGTTCTCCCAGGAACCGCCATCGACTGGTTAAGCGGTATCGATGTTAGCAAAAGCTGGGATGCAGTGGTAGGCAGGAGGAGTTCGACGAAGGGCAGCGAACAAAAGACAAGGACAGTAGAGACGCTGCTTTGCTCTGGTTGCGAGGGTTATTAGGGATCGCGCATGCAGGGGTGAGGTTGCGAGAGGACTTATATGGACAGCAAGCATATCAGTAGAACGCAGCACCTCAGCTCAGCGAGACGAGGCAGGTACAGAGCGCAAGAAGCAGCTAACACCTATTTCCTGCCCAGGCTAGAAATGCTGGAGGTCTTAGCGCTACGTCTCCCAAGTGGCAGTCCCCCTGTGCATTCAAAAACATAAACAAGCCGAACCCAAAGAGCCGAACCCAAAGAGCCAAACCCTCCAGCCAATTCCCATGTCCCAAGTGCCGCCCGCTACGTCTTGCATCAGTCAGAGCAGACATTTCTCATTCCACCTGAGATGCCCGGAAACTCCAGTCATTGTTGACCTAGAGGCGCTGGAGCAACGTGGTTCATTGTTTCATTTTGACATACGATAGCTTCACAATCAGCTCTCATTGCGACGCGCACACCGGAGCAAAGGCTTGGCCCCATCAACATCACATTTGCCCGCCTTTGCCAGTAAAGGCCGTCTTGAATTCCGCTGGTCGGATATGAGACGTCGTCATATCCTACACGACGTCTAAGCCGATGTCGTCTTCGTTCCCTACAGTAACGCCGCCGTTTACTCGCCGGCCTCTGGACTAGGCCTCATCGAGATGGGTTGTTTGTTTCTTCTCAGCACTACCACCCGCAATCTGTTGACTTGATAAGATTGATTGACTTTGCAACACAAAGTGAGAGTTGTCTATTTAATGCCCTCCATGGTGCGAATCGGAATGCATCGGAGGAACACGTCGGGTGCCGTATGCCATACCGCAGGCGTCCAATCTCGCACTCGAGCAGTGCTCCTCACATTGCAAAGGATCGAACTTTGACACGTTGGCTAGCATAACGACCATCGTTCTTGACTCCGCAATAGCCTCCCTTTGGTTTCAAAGCTTCCGTCGATCGTCATCGCACCAGCCCCTTCGCTGTCATCTCCGACATCTCCAACAGTCTGCTACCCGTCGAAGGGATCCTCAGGCTTCAAATAACGTCCACGTTCAGCCGTTCCCAGCAGCCCTTGTTGAGTAACGCCCGTCTCACGCCCTGAACTCGCCGTCTTTCTGAGGGCTAAGAATTGTGCCAAGCAAAGCTAATGGCACATGATTCACTCCCTAAAGAGGCCTTGACATCCCAGCGCTTGGTGTGTGCCGACGTTGCTCTTTGTGGCTTCGATGCCAAGTCTTCTTATTGTTGAGCTGTCAAGGGTCAGTGGGCGGGTGGTGGGGGACAAGCTGACTGGACTTACTTCGTGCCGACCTTCCCTTCTGGCGCGCCCCATCTCCCACTTGAGGCCTTTGAAGTTTTTCATGGTCGTGGCATGAAGATTCTGTATTTCTTCATCTGTCCAGTTCTTTGGCTGTTGCTCCGTCGTTATCACCAGGCTATGTGTGTCGCCGAGGAGCTGTTAGCGTAAGGGTTGAAAGCGAATCCAATGAACAGAACTAACCCGTTGACAGAGGGACCACCGCTGAAGGGCCTCAATTGCTGGGAGGTGCTCCTGGACTTGTCTTTGAAGTTTGCTGTGTTGACCTTGGCGGAGTTGTTAGTGGAAAGCGTGGCAGGAGTCTCCCGAGCAACCTGCACCAGAATCCAGCCGTCTTCTGTCAGCGCCTCTTCCAGTTCGGGCGTTTCGGCAGTGTTTGTCATATCGCCCCGATCCTCTTCTCGGAAGCTATGTTGATCTTGTCCGGCTTGGAGAATGGCGCCGCAGTCGAGAAGAGAAAGCGGGCGGCTAGCGATAAGCCTCTGAATTGTGTTCGGGTGAAAGCCCATCGAGTAGCTCCGTTCTCAGCAAGTCCGATGTAGTCAGCCGTTGTTTGCGATAGCCTTGGTAAATCTTTCACCACCTCTGTGACGCTCAGAGTGTCATATAGATAGGTGCAAGGGAGTGCCTGCCTTTGTCGAGCGTCATGGGTTATTGTGAGTCTTTATGTCTCGGGCGTGGTTGACGCAGTTCTCAAGGTTTGTCGGGGGGAAGATTGGAGAGCCGAGTTTTATGCCAAGCAGCTGTGAAATTAGCTGAGAAATGGCAGGTGACCGATGAATGCGGTTGTGTCCTCCCTCCACGGGATTTCTTACTTCGTCTCAGAGCTCGCACTTCCGATGCGTCGTGTTCGAGGAGCAATGCAACTTTTGATTCTTCTACAGTTTTCACCTGTCCCAACATATGATAGGAAGACTCATGTATTCAATAGGTTGGAATTGACAGTAAGCATTGCTGATTTGTTCTGTCTAGATTGCCCAGCTACTGTAATCCGAATGACTCCTTGGACTTAATCTCTCGCCTTGAAAAGCCGCAAGTTTCCTTTTCTCCTCTCAAGAGCTCTTCGTGTCTAGAAGAGAGAGAGCCGCCATACATGAGTAATAATTAGAAACGAGACTCTCAACGAGGCGTCTACAGAGACGTAACGGCGCAGACACCAAGATCTGCTGAGTAATGAACAGGAGAGATTTGAAAAAGAAAAAAAGAAAAAAGAAAAACAAAATACCAAAATAACCACTGTCATGAATAGCAGCGCCACGTGGCTTTCAACGTTAATTTCCCAGTCCGCAGCCAACATCCTTAGTAGACACCAAATCGAGAGGCTGTTTTCGTGGCAAGGAGGCTAGGGAAAGCATATTCGGTGCAAAGACTATGGAGCCTGTCGTGGTAGGCACACGCAGTCTGCCATATACACCTGGAGCATTAACGGACACGATGGCGTCCGTTACGCAGACGCTGCAATCATGGGGTTGATGGGAATACTTCGAAATTAAGCAGCTTGACTAGGTGCAGCTTTCAACTCGTGGCCCTGACACAGATTTCTATAGATCCTTAGCGAGAGCTAGCATTTGGCGTCGTGGGTCAGCATCAGGGATGCAGTGCGGTAGCACTTATGTTCGTCTCCCTCCTAGCGGATACGTCACGTACAGCGTAGCGTAGCCTAAGCACTCACAGCGGCAGGGAGGGAGAGGAGACAGTGACGGCATAATCAGCTGAAAGCCGTCGAGTCCAGAGTGCGAGGTGGACCTCCAAGACCGGGGCTGAAGATGAAGAAAGGGCGCGAAGGACCATGCGGAAATCACGCAGACGGCATAATGATGTGCGAGTGTTGGAGTGTGTTCGATTCCAGAGGACGGCGCCAAACAGCCGCAAATAATCGTAACATGAAAGCAAAACAATGTGGCATCGCGCCACGGGGTATCATAAACCCAACAACGCCACAGTCGAAACACTAAACGTTCTCCGTAAGGAGAAACAAACACTAATCGAGTTTCCACACAACATGACGACGATCAGTGCCAACATCCCAGGCAGACAGCACGCGACACGAAGAGACACAATGGAATCACCCTCTACGCTTCCGAGGACGGTCCTCGTTCTCATCCTCCCCTGCACGCGTCCGTTTGGGCTTTGGTGGGGACAAAACCTCTGCCAGACGCTGCCGAAACGTTGTATGTGGTTCGTAGGCGATGGAATCTGTAGAAATCTGGAAGGCTGCGGTCGGCGAGGGCCGGTCTTGAGGACGGGAAAGTTTGTCGAGAAAGGTCTTGGGAACATCAGCAGTGTAGACCAGCAGATGAGACTTGTTCTGGACACCACTGAGGAGGACATGGACCTGTGGCACCTGTTAGAGCGAGTTGCTTCGCAACGAGCATACGGCAGACAATCGCAGCCTAACGGCATTGCCGAAGGGTCGCGTACCTTGAAGCTAGGTGTAGTCGCGTCCGCGGACTCGTTTAGCTGTCGGCGCTGTGCCAGCGCAATCAACACAGCGAATATGTAAGGATCGTCCGCGCCTGGCTTGGGAGTCAAGCGGGCCAAGCGAGTGGTATAGATAGCGTGCGTCGCCTCGCTGGTTGCCCAGCATACCGACTTCAGATACTTTTCCCGGGCCGATTGAATCTTTGAGATATCCAAGTATGCGATGTGGACGGCGTCGGATGCTGTGTGTCGAGCAACATCGGCGACAGAAACCAGGACGAGGCAGGGGAGGTGGACTTTATGGGTATCGAAGCGGAGGGTGCAGTATTTACTGTTGGACGGACAAGTAAGCATGTAGTCCTCAGAACTGCACCGGAAGACTGGGAAGAGCAACAAACCTTGACTTCGCCTTGACGAAGTTCTCGGATAGCAAGGCCGCGACGGCAGCCTCCTTTGCAGCACCTACATGGCTTCGGGACAGAGTTCTAGCCAAGAAGTGTTGATTGCAGCCGGGCGCTGGTGGGGTTGACGTTTGAGTCTCCGTCTTTGGCTGGTGGGGAAATGTAGGGGTCTGAGAGACGTCGTGCGAGTTGGCAACGGCATTGGCGTTGATGCTGATATCCCCAAGGGGGCGCCTCGAGGATGCTGGTGCTGGTGCTGAAGGAGGCCTTGCGATGTCTCGTTGGGATGAGCTGCCTGGATTTTCAACAAAGGCGCAACGGAGGAGGTCGAGGTGACGGGTTGTCCACAGCAGAGGATGAACTTGCAGTCGCTCTCGTGGGAGACAGCGAAAGACCTGGTGCACAGAGAGAATTGGAAGGTCAACGGGGATATCTGCCATGGCACCAGAGGGCTTTTTTAATAAGGAAGGCGACAAAGAAGCTGCAAAGGAAGCATTCACGCATCGGTGATTTGACGTGCTGTGGTGTTCCAGCAGCATATTTGCATTGTGGATGAGAGTCTGACGATTGTTTTTGGCTCTAACACGCTATAACATCATGTTGTCCATAGGATAGAGCTGATTGGATGTCGGCAAGGAATGATCATTGTTCCGGCGCTGAGTCATCCCCGGCCGACGCGCTGGACCAAAAGGTAGGTCCAGGTACTGAGCAGCCTGGTCACATAAGAAAGTATATATATACCTTTTACAGTAGTACAGCAGCTATAGTATAGCTTAACTTAATATATGCAAAATTATAAATAACGAATTATATATAGTTAAATGCATTTAGCAGTTATATGCTATCTGATATTAAATATAGATTTAACTATAATCTATTTTAGACACCTAAGCCTAAGCAATCACTATCTTATAGCTAAAAGCTAATCTAGCACTATAAATAGCCTCAGCCATTTATTATATAAGCACTGAGAAATATTAATAGTTAAGATATATATAACAGTTAGAAGCTAGTTAAAAAGTTAGGTGCAGGGCTAGGCCTGCTATAGCACCCTATTAGATACTCAGCTAAGATCTTATTAGTTAAATCACTTAGTTACTAGTACCTAGCAGTTATCACTAATTAATAATAAATTCCTAACTATACTACCTGATAGGCTAATATAAGCTATACTTATAGCAATATATACCCTTATACTTATATATCTCTAGTATAAAACCCCTTAAATTCCAAATCCACTAACTCTAAGCTATCTTTATATATATATCTATCCAGGCCCTTAACCAGTCTATAATTATTTATTTAAAGATACTAAATATACCAGTTAATATATAACAGTATTATAGGGTTATTATCAGCATTATCAGCAAGCTCCCAGATCTGTAAGTCCTTAATAAGAACCTTAAAAGGGATTATATAAAGTTTATCTAGATTAATAGCAGGCAAGCTAATAACTTCCTGCTTAATATTATAGTAATAAGCAAGGATAAGTAAGTTAGTTAACTAATCTTACTAACTAGTCTTAATAGCAGGAGTAATAAGGAGAAATGCAAATATGCTTATATAATAGATACTAAGGCCTAGCAAAGTTAGCTAATATTAATATTATAAGTCTATAACAGCTTTAGTATAAAGCAGTCTAAGAAAACCACTCCTATAGTATAGCTAAACAGTTATACTATACTATAATAGTATTATAATAAGCTAAGCTACTTAGCTTAGCTATCCTATTTAAGATAGATTACTAACCATATAGCAATAAATCTATAATATACTATAGTTATAGAGCCACACTATAAGAGCAGGGTAGTCCTTAGATAGCCTTAAAGGTTATACTATTTACTAGATAAAGGTTTAGATAGAGCACTAACTTATAGCAATATTATAAGTAAAGATCTAGTCTAATTAGCCTCACTTATCTCTATAGTAAGAAATATAATTTCCACGCTGCAAAATTATTTATTAGATAACTAAGGATCTGTACACAGTTAGCTGCTAATATTAGTAGTATAGACTTAGTAGCTATATACCCCTAATTTACAGACTTAGCAGTAAATCTAACCTTCTTCCACCACTTAACCACCTTACTATAAATAATAATAATATTTTTGCTATATTCCCTGTTATAAGTATTATAAATTTTGCTACATATATCTATACTTATAGTATTTATATAGGTGTCCAGCTTTAGTATATTATAGTAGTAGTTAGTTTAGAGGTATACTAGGATATTAGTATTAAAGTAGTATCTATTATTAGTAATATTAAGTCCTATACTATCTTCTATCTTATTAGTCTAGATATAATCCTTAGATAACACTAACTTAAAGAGTCTAGGATAAGCCTTTATTAGGCCTTTAATTTAGCTAGTAAGTTTAGACTTATTATACTTAAAGCTACTAGTTAAGATAAGATATATAGTTTGCTAGAGTTACTCCCACTTAAAAAGATTATATTTAAGCTCTTAGTAGTTTATATATATAACCTAGCTCTTATACTAGCTATTAAGGGGTTAGTTAAAACCTTATTATATATATAATACTAACTAATACTTCTTCTCTCCAGTTAACACTATTATCAAAAATATAAGACTATACTCCTCTATAAGAGAGAAATAGTGCAGGCTAGTATAGATATTTAGTTAATTAGCCTAGAGCTTATACTTTTCTGCTTTATTAGTTATTAACTTATTAGGCTTACCTGTTTATAGAATGCTAGTAATATTAGCACTACTAGCACTAGTAGTAGTCTGAGAAGTGCTAGCATAGATTAGGGCAGCTAATACTATATATAAGCTAGCAGCGTGGAATAATATAGCTATGCTTATAGCACTATATAGCATCTTAAATATTTAGTAGTTATACTTTATAATAAAGTTAAGCTGCTCTTAATCTTTTATAGTTAACTTATTAGTAGTTAAGACTATATTACTACAAATAATAGCAGTTAGAACAATAGTTAAGATTTAGGCTGCTATAGGATCCTTAATACCTTAGTATATATTATTCTATGGAACCTTATTATAAAAGACATACTTAATAGCATAAGCTATAGCTACCTTAATATAATTATTCTTTAGCTATAGATAAATTAGTAGGATAATCTTAATAGACTAATAAGTATGCTCTTAAAGTAAGTAACTTAAAATATAGTAGGATAACTAAACCCAGGTTTAGCCAGATAGCAAGAGTAAGTCTTTTATTAGAGTATAGTAGGCTAATATAGTGCTTAGCTTAAAGACTTAGTTAATTAAGAGTTAATAGACTATTTTAGTAATACTACTATATTCTAAGTAAGTAGTATTAGAAGGATAGCTATAAATAATATTAAGTGCAGGAGCAATCTGCAGCAATAATAGCTTCTTAATAAGCAAGCTATAGTTTGCAGCAAATTCCCTCTTAGCAGTAATAGTGTTCAGGGTTATATCTATATACTCTTAGAGGCAGTTAATCTTAAAATAACTGCAGGTGTTTTTGATAACGTTATACTCTAAGTCTCTATAAGCTTCCTTAGAGATAGTATATATATAATATTCCTAGCATACTATTAGGCTACTATAGCCTAAATTAGCCTATTACTAAGGCATATTACTAGTAAAAGCTAAGGTAGGAGCATAAAGTATAACTTCCTAGTTACTAATTTAAGTTAGAATACCTCTATCTAATATAGTTATTAGCTTAAGGCTTCTAATAATATCTTTAAAATTAGAACTATAAGAGCTAAAAGCTAAGAGGATAAAGTTACTAGTTCTAGTCTGCTTACTAGCTAGTAAATAGGAGATATTAATATAGATTCCTATAATAGACTTATATATACTATAGTATAGTCTAAATCTATCTATAAAGATAGTAATAGAAATCAATAGCATTATAGATATATATATAAATATATTAATAAGTACTATATAGCTAAAGTGCTAAATCTTAAGCTTACCTCTAATTAGAGCAGCCTTATAGAGAGGCTAGATATAATAATGTATTAAGTAGAAGACATAATAAAGGATAATATATTATTATGCGTTATAGATATTAATATTACTTGGAAGCTTAACCTTACTTCTAAAAGAAAGGTTCTAGATAACAGATATATAAAGCTAGCCTCTAATCTTATTCTCAGCTACTAAATTAGTTAGGTTAAATACCAGGATATATTTGCCACAGACCAGGCAGATATTAGCTATATCTAATATCTTATACTTAATAGCATTAAGCTTCTTAAAGAGATTAGCAGCTAGCTAAAGGCAGGCAATCTTAATAATAACCTAGCTATACCTCATATAAGGAAGGCTATCAGAATTATTGCTTCTATCACTAAGATATCTATTAGTATACTTATCTTTATATATAGTAATAATATATCTATTATAATAGTTAAAGGTACTATTATTACTAGACTTATTATACTAGCACCTAGGGTTATAGCAGTTATACTTAATAAAATCTAATAGAAAGATAGGCTTAGCAGGCTTATTATTAATTACTAGATACTTTGCAAATTTACTAGATATTATATAAATTAATAATACCTAGGCTTTACTATACCAGTTCTCTTAAAGAAGATTAATAAGCTCTGCTATACTAAAATATATATTCTTAGATAAGTCTGAGCTAGCTTATCTGCAAATAATATTAATTAGATTAAGGAAGTATAGGTTCTATATTAGATTAGCCTTTATAGATATTGCAGCTCACTTATTATAGGTAGCCTGACACTTTGCTAATAAGAGCTTATCTAGGTTTAATATAATAGGAGCTAACCATAGCTTAATAAGGGAGAAGTGCTCTTAGATATAGCGCTTAAGAGTGTTAACGCTTTCAGGCAGGTTACTAATAGTAGTAGAATCCTATAGCATACTTAAAAGTTTATATAATAAGGTATACTACTTCTAAGAGATATTATTTATTAGATACTAAAGACTAAGGCTAAGAGTAAAGTTATCTAGAAGCTACTTAGACTGCTTATATAGTATAGGGGATAATTATATAAAGGTGTTAGACTTAGAGCTAGAACCTATCTCAGATATTATAAAGAGGGGGCTCTTAGCAGGTAATATAGTTAAGATATTACTACTAGTCTTAGATATATTAGATATATTATTAGCATCTAACTTATTACTAAGATTATTAGCCTTATTATTATAGTTATCTTTACTAATACTCTGGTCTTAATAGTTAGTAAGCTCTTAGAGCTCTTAGATTAAGGGAAATTTAACATCCTTAATCTAGTTATTCTTATTTAAAATAGTATTAGCTTTATTAATAGATATAGTAAGCTGCTTAGCAAGCTTATTACAGTTAAAATCCTATTTTAAGTTAGTTATTGCTATAGAGCCTTAATATTGCGCCCAGGTTTATATATAGTCATATTTACTATTTCCTTAAGGGTATTACCACTACTACTACTAAGGCTATTACTATTATTATCCTTATTATAACCACTAAATCCTATTATTATGAATCTATTATTAGGATTATTATATACTAAGATACCTAATACTAAGGCCTTAGAGATTATCTGTTAATGCTTTGGGTCTAAATAAGTAGTATTAGATCTAACACTTAATACTAATACTACCACAGTATTATTATACTATAAAATCTAAAGCTTATATCTGCTTCTAATATACTAAGGCATAATAGGTAATATCTAATTATAAGGTTTTTTAATATAATATATATTATATCAGATTATAATATAGTTATAGTAATAGTTAGTCTAGTATAATATAGTTAAAGTTAGAGAGATCTATATAATATTAATAACACCTCTTAATACTAGGAGATATAGGCTATACTATAGTATATATTAATAAATATAACCAAAGAAGTTTTTAGAGCCGCGTTAGCACTATCAGAAAGGTTAACAGCCTAAAAGGCAAATAATCTAGCTATCTAGGAATTCTATTATTTACCTATATATTATAATAAGATACCTTAATAATTATACTAATAACAGATATATCTCTAAATTTATTTTACTATTTCTAATACTCTAACTACTATCTAATTTACCTATCTATTAGCTAATTATAAAGCTTGCTTTTCTATATATTTTTATTTATCTAGCACTATAGATAATTAGAGGCTATTAATAAATATAAGTTACTATTAGATATTAAGAAAGGTATATAAAGACTAAACCTATAATGCTTTTTAATTAAATAAAAGGAGTAATATACTACTAGAATATTATAATATATAATTATTTAATTTCTAAAAACAAACCCCTAAAGGGGAAACAAAACAAAAACTCTCCTAACTAAACTCCTAGTAAAAAATTCTTAAAGCCACACTAGCCTAGATACTAAAGCAAACAGAGTAATACTATAATAAAATATTAACACCTAAAGGCTCTCTTCTCTTATCTAAGAGGAATATAGTAATAGATAAGTAATATAACACTATAATATATACTAAAATCTACTTATAAGAAGCTCTTTTAAGCTAAAGGGGGAGGAGATAATACTTCTTTATTTCTAAGAGATATAGATATTCTCTAGAGTGCTATAAGATACTCTATATTATAGTCTTTCTTACCACACTTCTCACCCTAGATATAGGTTTTAACTTTCTTACTAAAGCAAGATTTACTAATATCTTTAAAAAGAGTATTAGATAACAGAGTAAAGTAAAAGAGATAGATATCTATATAACACCTAGAGCCCTCTATATAACTATAGTTATATATATAAAGATAGTTAGTTATCTCCTTAGCTAAGACTATAAATATCTCTATAATATTATTAGTATATATACTAATACTATATCTCTTAGAGCTAAATTACTATAATAATAGAACTTACTAAGCTTAGAAGAGGTAATAAAGTCCAGATATCCCTTTATATAGTACTAAACTTTAAAAAAGTTCTCTTTTAAGAAGAGTTTAGTTATAATCTTAATAAAATAAGTATTATTAATTCCTAAAGAGAAGTCTAGTAACACTAAGTTATCTATCTTAATATAGTATAATTTAAAAAGCTTCTATAAATAATATTAGTACTATATCTTATACTACTAAGCAGTAACAGTTTTAAGCTATATAAATATATACCTCTATCTAGTTAAGGATATTAAACTTTATATTCTTATAGAAGTTTATTACTATATCTCTATAAAACCTATACTCTATAAATATTTAATCTAACTAGCTAAAAGCTATAGAGATAACCTAATACTCCTCTATAAGGATATTCTAGTAAAATAGGAAATAGCTCTAGTAAACTATTTTATTAAGCTTCTTAGTATACTTATTATCTATATTAGCTTTAGTTACTTTACTAGCCTTTCTCTTATTACTCTTATAGAACTTAGTTATATACTTAGTATAGCTAAACAGACTAGTAAGGATCTACTTATAAGTCTAGAAAGAATTCTTTTCTAATATTAGTAAGGTCTATAGTATTACTAATATATTTAATATAAAATACTATATATCTCTTTATTCTCAGGCTTAGATATCTGATCCTTATTTTAAGGCATAGAAGAATTATTGCTATTATTAGTAGAAGGGTTTATAGTTATAGAATTAAAGCTAGGTATTCTAGGCACTTAGAAAAAAAGAAACTTATAATCTTATTTATATATAGTTTGCTATAAAAAAAGATTACTAGTTAGGCTATATATAAAAAGATAGAATAGCTTTATTTATTTAAAACACTATAATAGTTCTAAGTATAAGTTAGATCTCTATATACCTTCTATATTATAAAACCTTCTAGGAAACTATAGCTAATAAGTATAGATATAACCCTATATATATATCACCCGCTATATACTATAAGCTATTAACAAATTAAAAATCAAAAATCCATAGCTAACTAATATCTAGCTGCTTATCTGTCTAGCAGTTATATAGTTTTAACTATTATATCTAAGGCAGCTGGGATCTACTAGACAAATTATTTCTAGCTATCTAAGAACAGTTATTATCAGACTAGCACTCTGGAATTCTATCACATTTGCATTTCTAGCTATATAATTACACTCTGACTCACATATCTGTTATAATCTCAAGCGCCATTATATTTAAGCCGTTATATTTATTTAATTGCTATATTATAGCTTAGTTAAAAAGAACCGTCTTAATACCGCTAACCCCTTATATAGGGGACCTTATGTGGTGCAAGGCGCTGGTCTCCACTGGACTAGCCCCAGCCCGCTGATTGGCGCACCCTGGAAAATCCAACCGGGAGGTGCCGAGAAGGTGCCAGGCACCAGTCTCCACTAGCCCCAGGCTCCAGCTGATACCCCAGTATTAGCCCTCTAGGGTTAAGCAATCTTCAATCTCCTCTCAGGCTCCTCCCCTCGCTGCCCTCCACTGTGAAGTACCCGGTACCACTTCGCAAGTGTTCCACCGCGTGCTAGCAAGGTACTTACCAAGTTTCCCCTCCATGGCTCTCGCCTTCAAAGACACCCATCTCAATCGCAATACAAATACTTGAGCAGCAATACAGTACAATTCAGAGAAGATATAGTCTACCTCGGCAACCTCAGATCCACATCACTATAATCTGGAATCCGGTTAAGCCCTTTTTCGCCCGGCATTACTCAGTGCACCCACCTCTTAACGACACTCAGGAGACAGAAAACAGCGCTGGTCCTCATCACCGGGTTTAGTTTATTCTACCCCGAATAATGACAAGATAACAGCAAAATACTTTCTATAAGAAACCGGCGCTGTTTTCTGTCCGCCAAGTGAACGACCAGCAACAAACACAACGCCTTCATCTAGACACTTTCGCCATGTCTGCTCCGTACTTCCAGACCGTCAAGACGCGGGCCGCGTGGAAAAGAGAGAAGCTGGAGGAAGATGATTGGATCGGTGGCCTTCAAGGCAAGAGCACCAGCTCTTGGGGGCGCAAGGAGCTAGCGGCTTTGCGCGTCCTCGTCTCGTCAAACGAACTCACCACTCTACCTCTACTAGCCGACGACAGCTTCGCAGATCTTGCTCTGAACCTCCAGCCGGACAAGCTTGCAGATCCCAATACTCCATTCTGGCAAGCTTTTCCAAATGAGAGATCAGAATTGGACCGCCTCATACAGGGCCCCCAAGCCGACGACGGCGTCTACAGAGTCGTGCGTTCTGACCAGGCTCTCAGGCGCAAATACGGCCTGGGTCGTGGCGCTGTATGGTCTGCTCTCAATCGGCTGTGCACGTCCGGCAAAGACAGATACTCCGAGCCTTCACCCGGGTTGACTTATGCTGCTGAGCCTGACTCCGCTTCGGAAGACGAGCCTCCAAGTTCGCCTCCAAGTTCGTCTCCTCGCCTTCCAGACAGCCAAACCAAACGATCATCTATCTCGCGACAACCTGCTCGCCGACACGTATCTGGTGCCGGTCAAGAGTACGAAGCGCACGTCCGGGACCTCCGGGACCTCATTGGGACTTCAACTCCGCCTCCCGACCCACCGTCGTCGCAAGGGTACGTAGATAACGAAGAAAGCATTGTGTCGACACACCGTCCAGAAGACATGACTCTGAAGTTTGCCGATGTCTTTCTCAGCCATGTCCTTCTGCACCTCCCCTTTCAACAACAAGAAAACGACCCATACTCCGTGGAGTTTGACGTCCACAAAATGCCTCGGAAGGCTGAGATACGCCCTGGCGTAGCCTTCGCATCCATCGATGATGGCGGTCTGCAACTCGTGTCAGACCGTAGCGCCTGCGTCGGTCGCGTCGCCGTTCTTGAGGCCAAGCGCTCGCTAGACGCCATTGATGGTGGCAAGCCCAAACTGTCCGACGAAAACTTCGCTCAGATGGTTGGCGAGGCGCTAGCTGTGAGACTGAGAGGCAGAGACGACGACGGCGGCGGCTGGGCAGGAATTGAAGACAGGTGAGGCATCTCGAGTCGTCAAGTAATTCACTTTAGGACTGTTACTTATTGGCTCGCAGAATTGTTGTCATTGCTGTCGCACGTTACTTTATGCGTTTCCTTGAGGTTAACATATCTGATGGGTACCTCGACCAGCTGGGACTTCCCAACAAACACCAAGCTGCGGATGCTCACTACATCAGAGTAGACTCCACACGCTTGTTTGACCTTCGTGAGGGAAGCCACCGCGCCCACGCTTTGGAGAATATCGTGGGGATTGCTACTGTTCCTATTTCCCGTATTTGATGTTGGCTGTCAGAAGGGGTGGTTAAGCGTCAAAGACGTCAATATGGTTGGCCCAGTTAGGGGGTAGTTGTGACTCGCATTCTTCTCTGGCCCCTCTAAAAAGTGCAAACTGTCGCAGTTATCTTTATTAAAAAAGTCACTTCGACTTCTTATGTCCTACAGTGCATCTCACGGAGCGAGGCAGCCTAGGTGACAACCAACGTATTTCATTTGCAACAGTTATGAGCTGGGATGGGGATGGCAGTTGTTAAGTGCAGAGCGGCATTGCGTCTCGTCCCCGTGGTCCAGCGGTGCCGGGATCTGAGGAACTGCAGAAGAAAGCGAAAGTGAGAAGCAACATAACATTACGAGCCGGGGGCGAGTCATCTTGACCAAGGGCTCTAAATCGAAGTGCGAATTCGTTCCCAAATCCTCAATCGAGATAAAAGGAAACTCGTCTTCATAGCCATTAGTCCGTCTTTTGTTCTAGGACAAGATGCCCCCTACTCACACTCTCGCTGAAGGGATGCACCGACTGCTCGGCTCCATCCCGAGGTACCCCGTCAAGCGGTGCAGCTACATCGCCCAAAACGCCCTCGACAGCTTTTTCTTTCTCAGCTCGGAACCCAATTGGAACCAATGCTCCCGCAGGTCCCGCCAGTCGGTCTCTATTGTTAGAACCAGAAGATTCACAATAAAACAAACGCAACTGGGCTCAAGGAGGCGATTTTGCAAGAGCAAGCCGAGTTCCTCATCGAGAACAGCCTTCTGGGCCATGATCGCATGGGTGAACGCTCCAGGAGGAAGATTGACGCGACGACGAAAAGAAGGCAAAGCAGAAGAGAATCGCCAACCAGGAGGAGCAGGAGGTGCGGTTGGCAGACACGCCGAAATCGCTCTTCAGTCGTGATTTCATTGTCGTTTGGGTAATTGTCCCTGGGACAGCCTCAGAAACCGCACATTTCCATCCCCTATCGCACTTGATTTGTTTTATGAGTGCAGCACCAAAGTCGACATGTCGGGGCAGTTCGCCCGCCAGCCGCCCGGGACAAGTCCATTTCCCGAACATCGAGCCCGCTGCTGAGGACCGCCCGAGATGTACACGAGACAGAAACGCGCGAGATCCAACCATCATCGAAGCTGGAGACTGTACGCATCAGGAAACCCTCCTCCTGCCACAGCAATTCAAGAGCTTACCACTATTGCATCAAAAGAATCAAATCACTTCGCGACTTTAACACCAAACCCCAGCACTCGTTGCTGAATGCCATCCCATCCGAAATCAAGCTTTTACATATAACTCCGCTACCCTCCAACCAGGGGATTTTGGCCACCGAAGCTCAGAACAGTCCGTCGTCCGATGACTGATTCAATCGAGCCAACTAAGGCAGATCACGAGACGTCTTTCGGGGAGGTCCAACACAACCCGAGGAGCCAACCCAGCATGCTCTTCTTAATTAACCCAGCTATTAACAGCGACTGGGTTCTTGTGGAGTGTCTCCAGGGTGTCCATGATTCGCAGGCTGCCGAGAAAGTCAAACGCGCATCTGAGCCATCGCGGAACCTGCTGGAGCGAACGCAGTCAGTCTCCCTTTGGCCCATCCACAGAACACACCGAAGAGCAGCTTGGGAACATTCTCCATCCTCAATGCACTCCGGCGCCCATCTTATAAACCCAAGAACAACATCTCCAAGTTAGCCCTCGAGGATTCCGCGGCCGTGGTGCTTGCCATCTGTAGGGACCACAGACGCATGCCTCTGAAAGACAATTCAAAGTCCACCGTCTTCAGACACTTCCAATACCTTGCGCGAGGAACCGCATGTCTCTACCAGTGACGCCAAGGTTTGGACGGAGGATGAAATTCATCATCTCCACCACGTCTCAATGCAGAACGTAGCAGGCCTGAGAAGGACCATCCGAAACTCCCAAAGAAAGACAATAGCCAAGGTGGTCCTCTTCGCCAACGTACGCATCACAGATTCGGGAGTTCAAACAGTCCACGTTCAAGTCGGCCCCCAGAAGGCATAAAGATCAGGCAGTCTGACCTGAGGAATCGATTCAAATGCTTTCCCGCGTGAAATAAGCAATCAGTGGCGACTGTCAGGTGGTAGAGTTCAAGGTCTTCCTGGCACGCAGAACCGAAGTGGGCGTGCTTGTTGCCTTGTTTCAGGGTCTTATTCGGGAATGGAGTACTTGCGGCAAGAGGGTGAAGATGGCAGGGTGGAAGTGTTCAACTGCCTGCGTGGGCTGTTTGGTCTCTTAAAGCATAGAGAAACCTGGGGTTCAGATGAGTGTCGATAGCAGTTGGTGAGATGATGCGACGAGCATATATTGCAGACACTTGAGTCACTACGCATTGCTCGTTCGGGCACTCGACAAGCGTGAAGCTATGGGCATGGAGAGTGTCAGACTCCAGTGCTTAACCACGACCGGTGCCCCCCAAGTACGCCACTTCCACTTACTTAATGCACTCAAGATTCATCGAGATACTAGCCTGACATATCCAAGGCTCTCGCGCAGTGTATAACTCAACAAATCCCGCTAAACCCAGCCGCCAGTGCTTTGAGCAAAACCTAATACCGAGATCTTGATTTCAAGCTCAACATGGAGTGTTTGCCAAGAAACATGGGAAAGTTTAACAACTGTCATCCTTGTCTCCTTGGTTCATCTCAAGGTCCACAGCCCGAAGAGGCGTTAGCCAGGGACGCCATCAATGAGGAGTCAGCCGAAGACGACACCCACGAGGAAGGGCGGGGCAAAAGACTGAATAGAACAAGCCTGAAAAGAACAAGCCTGAAAAGAACAAGCCTGAAAAGAACAAGCCTGAAAAGAACAAGCCCGAAAAAGGAGCAGATGTCGCCAATACACACACGTATTAAACAACCTCAATGTCAGCTGTTTGGACGCCGCCACTGAGCACTCAGCAAGCAAGGAGATGGTTCCTCTCCTGAATAACATCGACGGTCACGAAAACTTGTCGTCTAACAGGAGCGAATCACTTCGTCATAATGTTGATCAGGCTGTTCCAGAGGAGTCACCTTTGTTTGACCAGAGCAGGAGTCTAAGTTAGGCAGACATGAGCCTTCGCCAACATAGAGGAACATGGTGCCTCTGGATATGGACGAATATCGGGAGTGATTGCGACTGGACCCGCAAAAACCGTCAAGAAACACTGATTTATAGATGGATAATCTTACTCCAGCCGTTGAAACTTTACTAAGGCACGGTTTCTAGGAACAAGGCTTCAGCATAGCTAAATTAGCACCGAGAAACCTTTTGAAACAAGTTAAAAAGCTTGTCCGCAATGTCTCCTCCGCTCTCCTTCAGGATGGGGCCTCTGTTCGCTACATGTACCCCATGCTCTCTCAGTCATGCATGAGCCCCCTTGTGTGACCCGCTGACTGATATCTGACGACAGATTCAGGCAATTTGCGAGTTGTGAGTTGCTCACGCAGCATCCCTACAAAACATCAAGTTCATCATATCCATAGTTGCGAACAACCAACATTTCATGAAAGAGAACGTAAGGTGCGGGCTCATGAGTGAGTTCAAGTCCAGCGGCGGCGTGATCAGCATGCGTATCGGAAACCAAAAGTTCTCTGCGAGAACCTTAAGTTCTCTAATCACGAGGACAAGACAGCTGAGATCTTTTGGACGCGATCTTCAAACCCCTATCGGCATTGTCATGTCCTCGCCCGAGGCCGGCGCCAGAGTCGGCCTCGCCATCGCCATCCACAGCGGTTCTCAAACTGCCTACGGCGCCCCCAACTCGAAGAGGTGAACGCCGTGCCCTCATTTCACTACCTCCCCTCAGTAGCAACCAGCAACATTCCCCCGATCGTCACATACGACCGGGGCGTAACATGCCGTCTGGGGTGTTCGCATCAGTAAGCCACGCAAAAGGAGGGGCTGTCCAGCCCGTTAACTTCGCGTATTATTCATCTCTCAAGGGTTTCTAGAGCGCTCTAGCAGCCAGATCTCTAGGTTCTTTAAGCATTCTAAGCTGTAATATAAAGCATGACTGGCTGGCTTTGTTAACATCAACTCACACGTTGCAACGCGAAAGCGTTGAAAATCCTGATGACACCGCATGTGTGACGCTGCGCTGGGTAGAAAGTTCTTCAGATACCAGCCGGTGTATAAGTCGTCGCCAACGCTATCTTCATGCCTTCCGGGGTCAAGATTGTCGGTCAGTCCTGGTCTCAAATCAAAAGCACCAGAGCCAGGTTTCAGGACCAAAAGAACCCTAACCATCGTCAAATTGGAAAACGTGGGCCAGACTGAGACCATCCACCTGCAGGACTTGTGCCCGCCGTCCGAAGCAAGACATGGTGCGCTTGGCAAACCGCGTCACCCCGGCTTGATTCAGACGAGATCGGTGAGGAATCTTACTCAAAGGGAGATTCCCTATATCTCACGTCTCAAATGGCAGCGTTGTCTGCGGGAGTGGGTTTCTTTACTGACGGAAGTGTTTGTTTACTCCCTTGGGTTTGCGAGAATCATGCCGTTGACATATAAAGCGTAGGTATCCGACGAGGCAATCAGAAACACAGGCTATAAAGGGTCTTGGCCTCTTGCCGGTGCGGAAACAAGGCACTGCTGGAGGTAGAAAAGAAATTTGTCTGCGAGAAGTTTGGAGATAGAGACGCTGTGAAAAAATTGGCATATAATCTGATATGAATGGGCATCATCTTGCAAGGCAGAAGACGCGAAAACCCAAACATGATGGAATGGAAAAAGACGGCCAGCGTAGAGCACCTTTCATGATCCAAGACCAATAGTCAATGCAAGCACTCAGAACGGCAGTGATTGAGGCGGAGTTGATGCAGTGCGAACGCGAGAGTTAACCTTGAGAGGCATGAGAAAGCTGCCGAAATGAAAGGTGAGCATCAACTGCACCATGCTTGACGCGAAGTAAAAGCGGGTGCAGTGAGGTGGCCTGACGGGAAGAAGAGGACAGCATGTCAAGGCTACCGCCCAGCCACAGCAGCAGGCGGCCTGATGAGGCGATTGAGGTACCTAGTGGTGTTGCGGCCAGGATGGTGGCCCCCACAACGGAGAAAGATACCTACCGGCAGAGTGGTCTCCAAAAATGGAGGCCAAGAAATTGGTACTTCTGTGCCCTAATGGTGCACCGTAGTGCACCGTGCGCCTGGCGTGAGAGCGGTCTGTGGATGGAAACGCGAGAAGTGGGGTTCTAGTGCGGAAATTCCAGCACCAGAATGACGTAAGCCACTGGTCGTCTCAATCTGCACAGAGACCTAGAGGATGGAGCTTTGGCACCCTCGTGGGTTGGTTCAATCCAAGACACTTCAAATCGCGGTCTTATTCCCGCTAGAGCGCTGCAGTCCTCCTGGATTCTGCCGTTCCATCCCTTTTCAATCAACCTAAGGGTACACGTCAATCGCCCCAACCAAGCCGCTAGGTATATCCACGTCTTACAGCCCAGTCGAGCGGGAAGGCGGAACTCGCCGCGAGCACGGATGAGATAGCCGCACGGTCAGCGCGACTTCGCAGCCAGTCAAATAGACCGAGTCACATAGAAAACATGACGAGATCCTCACGACGTACCCGACAAGCTACCTAGACCGTCGACCGCGCGATGTTGCGGATCGTCGTCTGGGAGGTCCTGCACGTCCCGACGTCCTCGACCACGTTGCCGTCAGTGAGGCCGTGGAGATTATCCAGGAGCTCTCGACCTACGCGTCGCCCAAATCTGTCAGCAGGCTGCTCGCGGAGTTGCGGTTATATTGCGGTTGGAACGTATCGCCACTGTCGTGCTGGCGAGCGGCGGCATCGTCAGGCGCAGGCCGATGAACCGGGTGAAGGACATCAAGTGCGGCGGCAGGTCGCCGGGATCGCCGGGGGTAGGCAGGCCGGGGTTCGCCACCCTTAACAATTAATAACCTCCACAATGCGGCGCGTGCCGGGCCGTGGCTTGACGGGCACGGGCTGGCTAGGACCAATTGCATGATGAACGCTCCTCTACTAGGAGATCATCGCGACGGGGGAATGAAGCCAACTTCACTACCTACCTAATAATTGAGGGACCAGCAAGCGGGTACCTCTGCTTAAGGTAGTCATAAAAGAAACCTAGGTTTCCTTAAGTCTCGGCATGGCGGGGGCGTTAAGGCTTCCTAAGGTGCAGTGTGGTGCTAGCTCTGTGTGGGGCTTACTGCTTAAGCTACTTATACCTCCACTAAGGTCCCGTTAATGCTTCTACTAAGGAAGCGTTAGAAATTTCTAGAGGACCTTAGTAGAAGTATTTGCACACCTCTGCTAGATGCATTGTTATGCAGAATGTTGCGCAGGCGTTTTACTAGGCAGGAATCCACCCTCCTCTCTAATTTGGATTCCAGGTTGCACCCTCTTAAGCTTCCCCTCTACCCACCTAAAAAAAAAATATGTTCTTCTAGTGCCTTTTGCCACCCACTTGGGTAATTACACTTTCTCACACAAATTTAACCCATAATATGTTATTGCAGCCTGGGAAAGGGACACCGCTGCTAGCGTTGTCACGATCTGCGCTCGTTAATTCCACTTCCTAACTCTCCTATTATATCTAAACCATCTTCTTCTATTAATCACTATTTCTATAACCCTGCTCCTCCACGCTCCCACATAAACCCTCAAGGATGCCAGCCAGCTAGTCCTATACCCTGAGGCCCAGAATAACTTGCCCTAAGAACAAACTCCCAGGCGTGATAAACTAAGATACTGAATTTGCTCATAACAATCCAATGCCCACAGCCCTTCCTGCCAGCTATCTGCAATACTGCCCGCAAAAGTTGAGAAAGACTATTAAGACCACACATCAACCCGAGACAAGCTATAAGCCTACTAATATAAGATAAGTGAAAGGTAAGCAATTAGATATAAGCAATAAGTTAGGTGATTCAGGATAGCTCCAGACGTTACACGGAGGCCTGCATAGTCAGCATAAAACGTAAGGCCACCTGAGGCCATAGCTGGAGCAGTGCTCCCCACCTATCTGATGTAAGCTTTCACCTATAACCTCTATGCTATAGATCTCCGTTGCTCCCGTCTGTTGCAGGAGATGCGGCAGGTGGTGCTCCTGCCTAACTAGGTGTGCCCCTATCAGGGAGAAACTGCGGCTAAGCCGCCCCTTCTCGGGCTACAGGCCTCAATTACATAGTTAACCTTCTCAGACATATTAGAAAGTCTGATTATATCTCTCTCTGCACTTTGCCAAACTATTCTCAATGTGTTGGCGGCTAATGCCTCCTCCACAGGCCCTAATTACACAGTTAACCTCCTCAGATATATTAGAAAGTCTAATTATATCTCTCTCTGTACTTTGCTAAACTATTCTTAATATGTTGCTAATACTAATACTATATCTACTACCTTAAATCTTGCTAGCTAATATATAGAGTTAAGGGCAACTTATGCGATTCTGATCCTTGTCTGCTAACTTTGCTTTTATTTCTTGCCAACCACCTTAAGTTATCTTTATTATTCTCGTCACTCTTGTATAGTAAGAGGTGATAGAGCCTGTGTTACTTAAGGGCTAAAAATCTTCCACTTTGTGGAAAAGGTTAACATAAACCCCTTTACTAGGCCCTAATCCTGTTATCTAAGTACTAGGATATTATATACTTTGCAAGGATAGACGCTATCACTGTCCCGAGTCTATAACTGCACTGCTGCTACTAGCTATTATTCTTGTCCTGGCTGCCCCCTGCTGCTGCTATAGCTGCTATCTCTATATCTCCTGCTCTGGTGCTACCTCAGATTGGTTAGCCTATAGAAGATATATTAGAAGCCTCTATTCCCTATCCTTACCTTCTATCTTAGCGTCTTCTATTTCCACTAAGGCAACCCTTGAGCGACCCTGGCAAGTCCTGCTAAGAGCTTCTCTTTATATATACTGCCCGTTATTTATAAACATCCTGAGCTGACGCGCTGCTGTGCACAGGATGTTATCTATAGGTAAGTTTGTCTTGGCAACTTAACTGTATCTCTCTGCGCGAGCCCACCGACGTGGTTACCTGGCAGCGAACTGAAATTGCGGCGGCAGACGTTGCAACGGCGAATAATTCTATAAACACGTCTATGGCCTAGGCCATATTAACAAAGCTGTCCAAGGTGGTGCCGAATACAGCTATTTGCAGTGGAAAGGTCCTGACTGAGAGTTTCGCGGTATGATATTTGGAGACTGACCAGTTACCAAACATATATCTTTGCTTATACTTTTCCAGGTTCTCGCCGACAGCTGCGTATGTTGGCATCTCGAGTCTGCGTCAAAAACGATACCGGTGTCGGTTAACATGGTGATGGGACGAAGGGCGATTCAAGGAGGAAGATCAAGACATTGCAACGTCTCGCGCATACGTGTCACAAGAGCTGCGACGAGCGGCATCGGCGAGTGTTTGCATCTGTTGGCGAGTTACGCCCCTCGTCACACCCACGCTTGGCTGTGGGATCAGCCAGACAGGCCTGCAACATCCATTGCTTGACTGGCAGGAAGGACGGAGACATACATATCTACGAATTGTGGTCTATGCAGCTGGATCGAGCCGTGACCGGCGCAGCGTTCTGCCGCCACAACGAAGGGGCTGTCACGCAGAGACGCCGCCGCCGCCGGCACCTCATTTCACGTTGCACATACTTTAACGACACCTCGCGTTGGTCGGTATCACTATCCTCCTGCAGGCTCGTTTGTTTGTTTTCCCAGTAATACCCAGGCCTGGAGGGAGAAGTGGGAAGCATGGCATCACCTATCTAAGTATTTAGCAGTCTCGACCTCATCCTATGTCCCATCTGCGACTGTTCTGCGTCTAACCTATATGCACCTAGCCTGGGAACGAACATTACTGCTGCACTCAGATTCGAGATGCATAGGCATTATGCCAGTGAGAGCGTTTCTTCACAACTTATCTTGCCCAGGGTGGCGTTCAGGGCTGACAAGTTGTCGACTTCCTACCGTGCATTATTGACATACAGGTGTGCAGACAGGGGCGGTTAACGATTAACAGTTAACGAGTTGCTCGTCCAGGGGCTCTAGTGATGAGTCAAGAATTATAGATCTATTAGGATTCTATAATATCTGCTGGTTTAACAGCAAGCACCATACTGGGGCTAGCTAGTCCTTCCACCAGCACATATTCGCGGCATCCATCTGAAGCACCTTCCCCTCACTTAATCCTTCCAGATTAGCAACTGCCACAGCGTTACGATATGGTTACCTTAGTTTGCACACTAGTATGCTAGCTTTGACTTATCTCTTCCTCCCTTTCTCTTTCTTTTGTTCGCTCTCGGGAGGAGACTTATCAGACCACAAAAACCACCCCAGTCACTATGCTAGCAATATTTAATACTTCTCATTGCCAGCCATAGTTATTATAGTTAAGGAGCTCCAAGGGCTTCACAGCAAGGAACACAGGTATTTAATAATGTTAGTTTCTTCTCTCTCCCCCTCTTCTCCTCCCCTGACATAGTAACGGGGCCCTCTCTGCTATATATATGCTAACTATCAGGTATAATTTGCAGCACTGATCATTATTTATATACTGTGGTATTCTCCTCGGAGAGCTTGTTGATAACGTTCGGAGCCAGCGAACACAGGTTACATGGCGGGGTAAGGATAACACCATTATCTGCCACATGTTGGCCAAGTGTCACCTCGACGAACAGGCCAGCTTTGCAACATTAACTTCACCTTGCTCTCCGACCCTAAATGGGAAGCTATTGAGAATAAGGTCCAGTCGTTACTCAATGACCACCCACGCTGTCTCGTTGAGAGAACCCACCCTCCGCGCCAAGCATAAGCCTATTAGAAGTAGTACACCTTGACCTGGCCCGACGCACAACGGGTTACTTTGAAACGCAATATCAATCAAGACTGCCCTGGTATCCTCCTCCCTCAGAGGGCCACTACCACTGCTATCTGCTAGGTAGATAGTCAGGATGCTAATATAGCTATTATAGCTAAGACTTAAACTAATTATTATAGTTCTAATCTATCTCTGCCTCTAGAAGAATAATAACTACTGCCACTACTACCAGGTTTATATCCTGCAAATTAATTTATAATAGCACTAGAGTTACCCGTTTTATCTCTTCCTGTTAGTGGATAATATAAGCTAGCACTACCTAGCTATTTTAATCTTAATAATAGTACCAGAGTTACCTATTTATCTTAGCTTCTTAGTAGATAAAATATACCTATAGTATTACTACTAATATAACTAAGAATTTAATTTATTAGCAATATAAGCAACCCTAATCTAAATCTGCCTCTTACCAGACACCTATATCACTAGTACTTTTAATTATACTAGCCCTAGCAGATAATATATACTAGCAGCACCCCTAATTTAATTTAATAGTAGTACTAGTATTACCTATTCTGCTCTACTATCTATAGATAACAAGCTCTGCTACTAGGCTAAGCCTAAAAGAACGTTTTATAACACTTTTTTATACTAGTCTAGAGTAATAATATCTCCTCTCTACTAGCTTATAGGAGGGTAAGAGTAAGGATAGTATTTCTAGCCTCTAAAGAGCTATTCTCTCTAATAGTAAGCAGCAGCTCTAGGCTTTATAAGGCATCTATTATATAGCTCTAGGCCTACTATAATCTCTTAGATAATATATTAGCTTAATAGCAGAGAGTTATAAATGCTACTATATCTCACCCTTCTATAAGAGTTAACCCTAAATATCATAGTTATAGAGCAAACTATAAGTATCTTACTTACTAAGCATACTAAGTATAGAGGATTTAGAGAGCTATAATAGGGTATTTATTATAAGAAGCCTCTAGCAGGCTTCTAAGCTTAGCAAAAACTAAGCAGTAATAGCAGCAGCCTTATTCCACTATAACACTTTAAAAAGAAGGCTCTTAAAATAATAAAGGAAATATATAATAGTAGCTATTACCCTAACCTCTCCTAGTATAGCCTAGTTAGATACTTAGACTATACCTTAAACTAGCCTAGATATTAATAGTTAATAGTAGCTTAGATAGATAAGGTAATAATAACTTTATATTACTTAGTTAATTAGTTTTATTTATTATTATCTAGCTAGTTAGCCTCTATTTTCTTTAGAGTAGATATTTTACAGCTTACTACCTATACCTTATTACTATATCTTATACTAATTAGGTTAATAGAAATAGTAGCAGTTAAGGCTAAGCTAGGCTAGGCTAAGCTAGACTTTAAATATATTACTATAGTTAATACCTACTATAAGCCTTTCTAGACCTTTCTTATTAATAAGCTAGCCACTTATCACTACCCCTATCTATTATAATTAGATAAACCTTATATCCCCTATAAATACTAATAATAACCTAAAAAACGTATTAGTAAAAGTCTTTCCTTATAGATTCTAACTAAGCTGTCCAGTTTATATACTATATTTTCTATATACTTAATAGCTATAACTAACTATCCCTAAAAGTAGTATTAATTACCTAGCTAATAAACATAACCACAGAATTATATTCTCTAGTAATAACCTCTAATATCTCTATATATATTAGATCTTCTAGTTCTATATTCTCCTTATTATAACTTACCTACTAAGTAAGAAGCTTAAATCTCTTAAAGATATAGATAGATATAGAATTAGAGTACCTAGAAGGGCAAAAAAGCCTAAAGGTTATAAGGAGAAGGGGGGTAGCTAAGGAGAGAAAGAGATAGTAGAGAAGAAAGAGGAAGTAAAGTAGCTCTTAAAATAGAATAAGTATCCCACTAGTACTAAGCAATTTAGCACTTAAATTAATAAGTTATTTAAGATATAGAGGGAGTAGATTTCTTTAAGACCAGTATATAGCCTTATATAGAATAGTAAACCCAGCTATATCTAGTATTAATATTAATATTAATAACTAAGTTAGGCAAAACTATAGATAGTATAGTAGTTTTTAGACTAAAACTAACCTGCTATAACCTCTCTAGCTTTCTAATTTGCCTATATCCTTAACTATAACTATCCTAACTAATACTAATAAGAGAGAAATAGAGAACTTGCTCTCAGAATATAACCCCAAAGCAACTAAGCTGCAGCTTATCTCTAGCAATATATTAACAGTAAGTATAAGTGTAAGGAGAGGGAGCGTTTAGGTGGGAAACCTGTTATATAAGATATTATAAGATACTATAACACTTAGAGGCTTCTAAATTAAGAATAAGTAAAAGCAAAGTTATTAATAGGGTTCTATAAGTAGTACTAAGGGGTTTATAAATCAGAGAAATAACTTAGCTTACAGAAAGCACTATAGAATAAGAACTCAGCCAGGCCTAAAAAGGGTAGCCCCGTCACGTTGCTGCATAGTAGGTATAGCTAATAGCGTATTTTAGATAAAGATTAAATAACTAGACCTGGAGTCACCTGCCCCAGAAGAGGTTCTTAACTTCAGCATATATAGCATTATAAAGGATTCCTTATAGTCTGGAATATTAGTCACTATCTAGGATAATAGAAAAGCAGAAAAGCAGAACACTAAGCAGGCGGGCAAGCATATATTAGCAAGCAGCTAGTAATCTGCCATATAGATAGGGAGATATTAGAGTTCAAGCCCGCCTACTCACGCCAGGCCACCAAAGTCGTTATATTAAGGTTTATATTAACAGCCTTCTCAGTGCATAAGTCCAGGCCAAAGGCCGCCCTAACCAGCTCTGCTATTGCTATCTACAACTTCCACAGGAGGAACATAGATAACGTCACAGCTAGGCTAGCATATAACCCCTTAAGCAACAAGCACTATTACAAAGCAGCGACTTACTTAACAAGCATAAAGCGTGGCTTAGGTATTATCATAACGTTCTCAGCGCAATGTAACGACTTGTTTGATGGCTGTGAGGTGCAGCGTGGTATCAAGACGATGGTTGCAACGTTCAGGGATATATCACCCAGCTTCGAGATAATCCCCGGGACGGGGGCGGGGCTAGGTCGGGGACTTCAGGCCGGGCAAGATACAATACTCTGAGTACAGACTTAAGCTTGCGCTAAAAGCTGAAGACTAAGGATATTGTTGATTTGGGAAGGGTGCTCAAGAGGCTATCTATGCTAGAGCCCAGGGCAGTCTGGTGTTTATTGTGATTCCAGAACCTATATATATAATAGTAAGCAGATAGCAAGAATAGCAGAAGAACTATATAACCACGCAGCTAATAGTAAGTATAAGCACACATTTAATATATTAGCTGCTAAGATTAATAAGGTGCTAGTTACTAAGAATAAACAAAATAGCTAAGCAGAGCAAAGAGGTCACTTAACCTCACAAAGATTAGACCCAGAAACTATTAATAGCTATAATATCTATAGCTATAACTATATTAAGATAAATACTATTAGAGTAGTTAGAGTTAAAGATTCTATAAAGAAGTTATTATATATAAAAGACAGTTATAATCCTATATATAGGTAGTTAGCTTATAATAGCTTATAGATAGGATAGGATAGATATAAAATTAGCCTCTAGGCAGTTAAGTTAATATAATCAGAATAAGCTAATATTTTAGCATTTTCTAAATATATAGTAATAATGCTACTACAGCTACTATAAGCCGCATAGCATATATAGTATCTGCAGGCTCTTAAGTTCTAGGTTAACCTAGACCCTATTTCTGCTTCTCCTATAGCTAATTAAATAAATATATAGACAGAGTAGAGTAGTATATAACTAATAAGATAAATATACTACTAACAGAGTAGTATATAGCTAATTAGATAAATATACTACTAGAGTGGGAAGAACTATATCCTATTAGGTCTAGTTATAGTAACTACTAGATCAGTAAGAATAAGGGAGTATAAGTTAAATAATAATACTACTAGCACAGGCTAGCACTAGATAATATACCTAATAGTCTAAGTATTATTATGCTTAGCATAGAGCTTAAAGAGAGGTGGTTTATAGTAATAGAGCTGCATATTGAGATAGACACTAGATCTAGCTAATAACTGAGAAAGGCAAGGATAAGAAAGTCCGCGCATACAAGGGGAGGAGAGCAGCTGAGAACATAATTAATAACAACGTCTATAAATAGAAGCCAATCTGAGAAGAGAAAGCAGATAAAAATAATGCGCTACGTTGAGGGCGCTGGAACTATAATTGGGTCAACCTGGGAGCGCCCTGCTAGAGTGGGCTGGGGAGCAAATCAACAGCTTGGCGATGTTGTCCTTGCAGGTGGTTGTTATGACGGACACTAGGCGCTTAGTGCTAGACGGGGAGAGCGAGTGCAGCGTCGGTAGTTTTGTAACAACAAGGATCCCATGCGCAGTGGTTGGGTCAGAAACAAGGGTCTAATAAGCATATTAATTAAAGTCATACGAGTAGAGCTATCCTTATACTAAATTATAGTATACCTAGTGCTCCTCTTATATATTATTAAGCCCTTAAATCACTACTTATATCTCTAACCTATATATAGCTTAATATTACGCTATATATAGCCTGCTTATTATAGTAAGGCACTATTTATAGTTATAATACTCCTCCTCACTAAGAACTTAGTTTATATATATATTAAACCTTCTTAGTATAATTCTCTATAGTAATATTAGCTCTAAATAGCTTTATACTGCTCCTCTTATAGAGTTATTTAAAGATTATTCTTTTAAGTAGCTTTATAAATAGGTTAGCTATATTATCTATAGAAGATATATATTGAAAGTTAACCTTACTATATTTAATAACCTCTTATATAAGGTGGTTATAAATCTATATATACTTTATATAGTTATTTATAGCCTCTAGCTACTGCACAGTGATTTTACCTACTTTGTAACAGACCTTCTAACTCCGCGCCGCGCCTCCTAACAATACACACAGCCTTTAGTCACGTGATCGTAACTATCCTAACCACAGCCGCACTTACACGTGCCCTTCTAGCTATGAGAACCTCTTAGGAGGTTAAGGAGTCATCTCTCATATACACCTTACTGGAAAGTTAACCTTTAGGTGAGGAGTTATCAGATATCTTATATAGTGGCGTTCACCTTGCTAGAAGGTTTACCTTTTAGGCGTTTTTCCCAGGCTATAAGAGCCTTAGTGGCCTACTCAGCCCTAATATAATCAGCTCTATTATATATAGCATAGTGTTACCTATACTATTATTATTCTGCTAGTTTATTTAGTTAGAGTATATATCTAACTTTATAATATTCAGATAGTTTGCTTACTAGCAGAAATATATTAGGTTTCTATATTATTATCCTTAACTAGTAGAGGGCATAGATTAAAGTGCCTCTATAGTGTTTCCCAAATTATGCCTAAAAACTGAGTGAATTTGTTATAGTCTTTTTTGCAGGGGGCTGCGTTATAACTATAAACTTAATAGTTATTTATAGACTTTTCTTTTATAAATATAATAGCTTCTATATTATTAATCTATATATAAAGAGGTTCTCTAAGCTCTACTCTAAGTTTACTTAAGAAATTATATATCTAAAGCGCTTTTAATATAACTAATAATACTATATAGTACTTAGCTTTAGTTAATAACTTAAAGACTATTACCTATTATTATAATCTCTATAATATAGATCTATTAGCTATAAAGAAGATCTATTTTATTATTAAGTATACTATATTTTTATAGCTAATATAGTTACTATTAATATAGCTATAGAGACTCTATTTATTTAGGTTTCTAGCTTTATATTTATTATTATAACTTATTATAAAGGAGGGATATATACTAAGATACTATATTAAGTACTTTATACTCTTTTTATATAACTTATTAAGATAATAGGAGAATCTAATCTATAATTCTATACTAAAGAGAGGTTTAGCTATATTATAAGTGCTATAAAGCTAACTTTACTTAATACTCTTTAGTACTAACTCTAGAGATTTAGATTTAATAAGGTCTCTATACTAGAAACTATAAAGTTAAGTGCCCTAGTTTTAACTAATATATTTATAGACTTAATCTCTACTCTAAATTCTTATACTATATTAGCTAAGTATATTTCTTAGTTAATAATAATTCTCTAATACTCTTTATTAAAGATAAGTTAAATATTAAGAAAGCTATTAAGTACTCTAAGGTTATTAACTCTAATCTTATTACTTATATATTTATAGATTATATCTAGAGCAGCTTCTAGCTTTATTACTAGAATATTATTAATATATATTACTATTATAATATTAAGAGTTTTATTATAGTAAGTTATATTATCTAAGTATAGTAATATAAATCCTATTTACTAGAGGATCTTTTATAACTTCTTTTACTACTATATCTTACTCTATTATAGTTTATATAGAGCTTTATAGAGTTTTATAACTTACTCTTAATCTTCTTTATAACTATATATAACTATAAAGCTATTATACTATAGATCTATAAAGAACTTCTTAATTAAAGGGAAAGGTATTATATAGACTATCTTATCTAGCTTTTTATTTAAATATATATTAACAAAGTCCTATTACTATATAGAATATCTCTTTTACTATATATAGACTAATAGAATCTACTATAATACTTTTTAGGATATTAAGGTATATATCTAGGTAAAGTCTTATCTAGAAACTTATAAAAAGCTTCTTACTATAATCTATACTTTATACTTTATAAGCTTACTATAGGCTTTTTTATACTTCTAAATCTATTTAGCTATTAATTAGAGGCTTTATAGTATCTCCTCCTTATTAATAAACTATATTACTTCTTTTTCTATAAGTTTATAAATCTTAGTAAATACTGCTATTACCTACTCTATTTAGTTATTTATAGATCTATTTTATACTTCTATAATAGTTATTAGGTCTATATAAAGCTATAAACTTATTTTCTAATTATTTATAAAGAGATTAGTAATAAAGGTTATAGTATAAATATAGGCTATATCCTCTTCTCTTAAAGATCTAGTCTCTCTAATTTATAGATATATTTTATATATTTATTCTATAATTTCTTATATATAGCTTTAAAACTATAGGCCTTAACTAAGTAATAGCGTTTATTAGTATTTCTCTAGCTCTATTATAGATTTATGAAAGATAATATTAAAGTAGATAATAATTTTATCCTGCTTTAGTATTTATATTTTATATACTTAGTCTCTATAATAACTAATAAGGATACCTTTCTCTATATATATTGCTATCTTTTTGCTCTTAACCTAGACTTCTAGATTAATATAAGTAAAGTAAATACTCTTAATAATCTATAACTAGCTTATATTAAATATATGGTCTCCTTTTAGACTTAATAATATATTATAGAGTGCCTAAATAGATATCTTATCTATAATAGCTATAGTATATAAGTAGTTAATAATATAGACTGCTACTATAAGTAAATATAGCTATAAATCTACTATAACCTCTAAATTAATACTTAAAGTATATATTTTATCTAGAATAATCTAAATTATATACTTTGGTATACTATTCTATTTATATATATATATAGTAGTAATAACTCTATCTTTATTCTATTATTCTATAATATAGCCTTAAGGTAAGTTACTATAAACTCCTCTATATTATCTATATAGATAATCTTTACTACTATACTAAAGGTATTTTTCTATTCTTAGAGATAAATCCTTAACTAGTATACTAGCTTATTCTTTATATCTATAAAGATAATTACTTAGAAATATATTTTATTATCTATAATTAATAAGAAGTACTTAAAGTATCTTACTAGCTTTACTTCTCTAATATTAATATAAAGAATATCTTCTGCTTTCTCTATATAATACTTTAGTATTTATAGAGAGTATCTTAGGCTCTTTAAGAGATTATAGATTTTATAGAGTTATAGAACTACTAACTTAGGGAATATTATATAGCTCTTTATTATCTTTATAGTCTTTTTTATCTCTCTAAAGCTTAGATAACTAAGTCTTTTATATTAAAGCTTAGATTTAGTTTTCTATTATATAGTATATATTATCTATATATCTAAATCTTACTTATATATTATATTAAGGTTAAATCCTCTTTAGTATATATTAAGTATTATAAATACTTACTTATTAGCTTTAATAAGCTTATTTTTATTAAGGTAACCTCTACTAAGGTAAAGTCTCTCTCTGCTAAATATATTAATAGGGAAACTTAGTATATATAATATATTTTATAATTATATTAACTCTCTGTTATTAAAGTATAGTATAACTATTTCTATATATTTAAGGTAGATAAAACCTCCTCCTATATATATTATATATAGAGTTAGTAGTAGAGTATACTTATTATTATTATACTATAATATATTATTTATTATATATATATTTATATCTATATCTTAAAGCTAAATATTATTACTTTACTTAACTATCCTTAAAATAGTCTCTTCTCTTTTAATATTCTTAGATATAGTTTTATATACTAAGCATACTTTAAGATTACTCTATACTATCTAAAAGTTATTTAAGTCTATAAAGATATAGTAAACTTATTTTATTATTTTCTAACTCTCCTTTATAGACTCCTTCTTAGGTATATCTATTTTATTATTACTCTTTTATAGTATTAATAAACTTTTATTATTAGCTTTATAGATAGGATATACTTATTATATAGTATTAATATAGCTATAGCTATAATAACTATAGTCTATATAATCTCTCTTTTTAAACTCCTTTTTAGTATCTTTCTTAAGTGCTTTATTTATTATTTAAGTAATAAGTATAGAGTTCACCTTACTAGTTATATAAGCCTTATCCTAGAGGTCTGCTATAAGTCCTTTAACTATTATTATAGATCTATTATAATACTTTAACTTCTAGTAAATAGCCTAGTTATAGTATTACTTTTTAGCTCCTTAGATAAATACTTAAATAGCATCTTTAGAAGAGATAGTGCTGCCTGCTTATTAATATCTATATTATAGTATACTAAACTTTAAGATATATAATATAGAGTTACTCTTTATAAGCTTAAGAGTATATATCTAGTTTTATATTTATCCTCTTAGGATAATATTAGTATTAATATATATCTATATAAGGGTGTTCTAAGTCTTAAAACTGCTCTATATATATATTATAAAAGATAAAAGCTCTTCTATAAGGTTATTATATATCTTAATTATAATCTAGAGATCCTCTACTAGAGTTAATATATCTCTAAGAGTTACTCTATAAACTACTATTAAGATTTATACTTATATTAACTATATAATTTAATTTATAGATCTCTTTAAGTATAGATTCTTAGGGAACTTTATTCTAAGGCTCTTAAATTAATCTAAATCTAGTTTAGGAGTCTTACTAAGTATCTATATTATTAATAAAGTATTTATTATTATAATATCTAAATAGCTAGTCTCCTTCTATATACTAAAGTAAGAATAGACTAGGCTTATTAGGGTTTTTAATAGTAGTAGTACTATTAGAGAGGATATATCTCTATTACTATTATTAACTATAGATAGTACTAAAGTAGTTTCTTATATACTCTATAACTATATTTAAAAAGTATTATACTCTTTATATACTTATTAATAAGCTAACTATAGCTTAGTGATCTTTTACTAAAGATCTATAATAGCTTTATCTTAAGGCCTTACTATCTCTAAGCTCTATAATATATTTATTATAACTATAGATAACTATAGATAACTATATAACTTCTTAGAAGTATATTAATATACTTATAATATATATATTATATTAGATAGTTATATAACTTTATTTTGCTGTTTTAATAACTACTATAAAGTAGATCTGATTTATAATTATATAGATTATACTACTATATAATAATAAGGATTCTATATATAGTTATTAGATTAGAAATAAGGGTTTAATAAGTATATTAATTAAAGTTATATAAGTGGAGCTATCCTTATACTAAATTATAGTATACCTAGTGCTTCTCTTATATATTATTAAGCCCTTAAATCACTACTTACGCCTCTAACCTATATATAGCTTAATATTGCGCCGCGTGCGGCCTGCTTATTGCAGTGAGGCGCCGCCTGCAGTTATAGCAAGTTTTAAGGGGACCTTGTTAAATCGACCCCTTAGCGTATGCAGTGCGACCCCTTAGCGTATGCAGTGACGCGCTAAGTGCGCGCAAAAGCAGCAGCAACTGTGGCGTAATAGCATAACACGGATATTAGCCACGTTTAGGCATAAATAATATATAGATCTATACATAGAGATTTCTAGATAGCTATATATATAATATATTATTATTTTATACTCTATACTATATAATTTAATAATTAATTATTTAATTATTATATATAATACTAATTAAAGCTATCTAGATAAATCTATAGTATTAAATTTATCTCTATATTATTAATATATAAGTTTATAGTAAACTCTCTATTATTAATGCTACTATAGCCTCTAGCTCCTTAACTATACTTAATAATTTAGCTAATTAGTTTTTATAATAAAATTAAACCTAATATAAACTTTAGGTAATAAAACTATAAAAATATATAGATCTAGAGAATATAGAGAAGAAGGATCTGAATATTATTCTAAATACTATTTTAAAAAAGCTAAAGCTCTAGAACTACTTCTAAAAAGCTAACTTCTTAGTAGCTAATATCTAGAATACTAAGATAGGAGAATTATCTACTTTAGTATTTAGCATAGCCTAGCTAGAGTTAGAATAAGTAATATTAATAAGATCTAAGTTAGTATAGTTCTTTAATAACTTAATAAGATAAAACTAATATATATATATAATATAGTTATTAATATATAAGAATAAGATAAAGAATATTAAGGATTTATATAAGATTATAGTTTAATTTAAGAACTATATTTAAGAAATAATTAGCTCTAAGTATTAATTAACCTACTTTATACCTTAGAACTTTATTATTAATATTATTATATAGCTAAAAAATAAGAACTAAAATTAATAATACTTAGTAACTTAAGTTAGTAATAGTAGTTTATATAGAAGTTCTTTAAGTTTTTTATAAAAAAAAAGATTATAACCTAAAAGTTTATTACTAAGTAAGTAGATAAGTATAAATTAGCTATATCTAAATTAAGGATAGTTAATATAGTAGAGAGTAGTGAGAAGTTAAAATAGTTTAATAACTTTATCTATACTATTTACTAAATCTCTCTTTTATTATAGACTATAATATATAAGTTAATCTATAGAAAGGAGGTGTCGCGATGCGGTTCACAGCACTCTCAGCCTTATGAGGCTGCAGTGGCTGTGCGCTGTGGCGCGGGATTATGTAATCGCGCACCGCAGACTATTTCACTGCGCTTTCCGCGCGCACTAATCTATAGCTAAGACAGTTGCTCCTTATAACTCGCCCTCACCCCTACCTATAGCTCGTGACAGGAGGCTAATAATAAAACTTTAAAGCTTAATAATCTTATTAAGAATATATAAAGTAAAGTTCTAGAAATAGTTAATACTATAGCTTTAAAGTTATATATTATAAAAAGTAAAGTATTTAGATTAATAATAACTAACTTTTTCATTTACTTAATAAAGACTTCTTAACCTTAAAGTAAGTTAAAGAAGAGATAACTTAATAAAAGGTTTAATAATTAATAAGATAAGTATAAAAAGGAAGTTAATAAGTATTAAGTATATATAAATTACTACTACTTATTAAAGTATTAATATATCTTTATTAATAAGGTATCTAACTACTAAACTCTAAATAAAATAGTTACTAACTTTATAAAGAAGTAATATAAGAGAGAATTAGTAAATAAGATTAACTATTTAAAGATCTTTATAAAGAACTAATAACTCTTAAAGAGATATAGAGAAAAAAATAGAAATTAAAAAAGTAGTATTTACTATAACTTATATCTATAAATTATCTAAATTAGTATTATTAGATTTAGGTTTAATAGTTTATATCTTAAATAACCTTAAATACTTTAAGACTCTATATAGTATTTATAATAAAGACTTTATCTTTATAGAATCTAAACTAATACTAATTAAAGGATATAGATCTATAAATATAAATATAATTAACCCTAAAGGTTATTTAGTAAAGCTATATCTCTTTAATACTATTTATTATAATATTATAGTAAGTAATTTTATATTCTATAGAAGCTTAAAGAAGAAGGATATCTACTAAGATAATAAACTAGATAACTACTATCTTTTAATAATAAGATGGTATATTTAGTACTAAAGTACTTAATATCTATAATTAATATATTCTTAAGTATATACTAAAGAAACCTTAAGTAGCATTTTATAATAATACTATTTTAATCCCTCTATAATATAATATCTATATTACCTTAATAAGAAGAAAGCTAAGAAAGAGTATTTATAGTAATTAGTATTCTTAACTTAGCTATATAAAAGAGGCTATAATATACTGCCTTAAGGCTATAATATATAGTATAAGAGTAAAGAGTAGAATATTTCTAATATTAATAAACTATAATATATATAGCATAGATAAGATAATTTAATAAGTATACTAAATACTTAGAGAGTTTATTATAACCTTAATACTAGAGAGATAAATAGCTCTAGACTTTTACTTATTTAAATAAAGATATAGAGGCTTTATAATCTTTTTACTCTTTATAGACTAACTATTAGGTTATATCTAGAATTACTACCTTAAAGACTATTTAACTAAGAGTTTAATAAAAGTATTTACCTAATTTATTAACTTAGTTAAAAGAGAGCTAAATATTATAATTAAGGCTTTTAAATATAATAATAAGATCCTAAAGTATCTAGAGATAGAAAGCCTTATTTAGATAATAGGTATTTAAATTAAGCTATTAGCACTAAATACCTAAGCTTAAAATAAAGATAGAGAGAGAATTATAGCAGTTATAAAGATAAAGGCTAGATATCTTTATTTATTATTAAAACTTCTACTTTATTTATAGCTAGAGATCTATATAATAGTAATCTATATATATAACTATACTCTATTATAGTTAAGAGGTTAGAAAACTCTATATAAACTTCTATATTAGTCTATAAAGAGTAATACTACTATACTAAATATCTCCTATTTATAATAATATAGCTATAAAGTATTTACCTTAACTATATAAGCTTAACTTTATAAAAACTAACTTTAGTAATTTAACTCTAAGGCTTAGATTAAATATCTTATTAGCTATACCTTATTAAACTCTTACTAAGTATAATATTTAGTAAAGTAAGAAGTTATTACTATAAAAAATATTAGGTTTAATAGAAATATAAAATTTAGTAGTAATATTAATAAGTAGAAGGATAACCTCTAGGAAATATCTTAGGAGGAAATATATAACTACTATAATAATATTATTAAGTTAAGAAAGCTATAATAGATACTAAACCTAGATAATACTAAGGATAATAAAGAAGCTAAATAGTTACTGCTAACTAATTTAATAGAAACTAATAAGGTTAATATACTAACTAAATTTTAGCTATAAAATAAGTTTAAATACTTCTAAGCTTAGTTTTAATTTATAACTTTACTTTAATCTCTATTCTTATTATTTTTCTAAGTAATAGAGGATCTTAAGGTAAAGGAGAGAGAGGTTATTACTACTAAATCTAAGAAATTTAGGATTAATTTAAGAACTTTCTATAAAGTAATATTTCTAATTAGTATAAAGCTAAGTAAATTAATTAAGTAGTAAGATAATCTCTATACCTATCTATAGTCTAGCTAACTTAGTATTAATAAGAAGTATAACTAGGTATTAAGTCTTAAAGCTAGAAGCTCCCTACTTAATCTAAGGGTAATATATAATTCTACTAAGAATAGATTAAAGAGATATCTAAAAGAAATCTATTAGAGGGATCTACTATTATTATTCTTATTTTATAGCTAGCTAGCTAGTTATCTATTAGGGAATAAGTTTAGAGAAGCTAAAAAATTATATCTAAATAGCTATAAACTATTAAATTTATAGATTAAAATATCTAATATAATAGTATAAAATTATAAAATCCTTAGCTATTACTAAGTATATATCTATAAGCTAGATAAGTATAGAAAACTTATTAAAGTTAAAGTAAGACTTATTATTAGAGAAGATTAATAGCTTTATAATTTAAGAAATATTTATATTACTACTTTAGTTAGTATATCTTTTAGGATCTTTATTATAGTTATAAACTAGTTTAATATAAACCTTCTATAATATAATATAGTTAATATTTTTATTTATGCTTATCTTAATAAAGAAGTTTATATAGAGATAGCACTTAGATATTAAAAGAGTAGATATATTCTAAAGTTACTTAAAGCTCTCTATAGACTTTACTATTTATTACTTTTATAATAATAATATCTAGAAATAGGTTTTATAGTAAGTAGATTTAAGTAAGTAGCTAGTAAAAACTACTATTAATAAAATAGGAAGATTCTATTCTTCTTTTATATTTATAACTATATATTTATATATCTACCTTCTAAAGAGATTAAGGTAAAATAACTAATTAGTAAACTTTAACTATAATATTACCTTAAAGGAGAGAAGGATATTTAGTGGTTTTTAGGAATTAAGGTTATTTAAGATTAATATAACTATAAACTATAGCTTTTATAATTATCCTTCTTTAAGAAGTTATTAAAACTCCTAAATAGTAAATTAATAAGAAACTATAAAACCTTAATAGTATAAAAAGAACTCTTTCTCTATAAAGAAGAGGTAATAAAGGCTAATATTATAAAATACTAATAAAAGGTAGAATTACTACTATATATAATAGTAATAATAAAACCTAATATCTTATTTATAGTTAGTAGACTTACCTACTTTAACTAAAACTCTAGGCTTTATTATTAATATACTATAGACTATATTATTTAATACCTTATATAAATTAAGAGACTATATCTAGAATATAGAGTCTCTAAGGGATTAACTAAAGATCTTAAAGTTATATTAGATACTAGTTTTATAAATAATATACTAGACTATAATAGTTTCTAATTCTTTATAATAAAGCTCTTTAGAGGGATAATATTATAGAGGGTAAATAAATAGAATATAGTTACTATATTAACTATAGAGGTAGAGCTTCTTACTCTTTTATAAGTAGCAAAAGAAGGATTATTTATAAGTTAACTTATTATTACTCTATAAATCTCCCCCTTAAATAATAAACTGCTTAAGTTTATAGATTCTATAGTTATTAATATACTAAAAGTTATAATTTAGTATAATAATCTATAAATAGTAGGTTTTATTATAAAGGAGATATTCTAACTATAGATAAAACTCTACTATATTAATATCTATAACTACTAACTATAGTAAGAGGTTATAGAAGGGTATATTAAGGTTATCTATACTCCTTTAGCTAAATTAATAGTAGATAGACTTATAAAAGCTCTTTTATAGCAGTCTTATAAAAGCTTTATTGCTTAACTAGGCTTTATTAATAAGTTATAAATAATTATAGAGGCCTAAAAGAAAGAGGAGTTATAAGACGCTAATAGTAATATTAGGCCTGGATTTAAGTAGGCTTAATACCTAAACTAAAGGAGTAACTCTATAGTTATTATATTAGTTAAATTAACCTACTAAATATATTACTAACTACTATATTATATTAATATAAAAGAGAGAGTATTATACTAATATTTAAGCCCTTAAGTATATAGTTTACTAGAAACTTTACTTATATAAGTAACCTTAGTCTTCTTTACCTTTTTATAATTAGGCTATAACCCCTTAGAAGCTAATAATACTCTTATAATTTATATTAATAAGACCTTGCTATTAATAGTAATACCTCCTTAAAATACTCTATAAGTAGTAATAAAGAATAATAGAGAGTAGTAATCCCTCTTAGTATAAATAAGTAATTCTATAAGATAAAGTAGTTAAATTAAGCTAAGATAAATAACTATAAAAGAAGTAATACCCCCTCTATATAATATCCCTCTTATTAATAATATTTTTAGGTTAGTGCTACTTAAATAAGTCTGTTGTTACTAACTTTCTAGATAGAGTCTATAAAGCCTGAAATTAAATAAGAAGACTAAGTTATAATACTATAATTAAGGGCTAAGGGCCTAAATACTTTATAATAATCTATAGATAATATTAAGAGATAATACTAGAGAAGGGATTATAAAATAGGTAAATAATAGGGTTATAAAGTTATTAGTAGATATATTAGAGGTATTAGATAACTTTACGTTAAATAGATATATTTAGATAACCTTAAATATACTAGATTTAAGTGCTTTAGAGTTAATTAGTAAACTTAGCTTAGTTACACTAAATTACGCTGTATTATGCTATATTATATTAAAACTGAAGGGGTGTGTTAAATTAACCCCTTAGTATATATAGTGATGCGCTAAATATGTGTAAAAGCAGCAGTAACTGTGGCGTAATAGCGTGACATAGATATTAGCCACTTTTAGGCATAAATAACGCGTGGATCTATGCGCAGAGATTTCCAGATAGCTATATATATAATATACTATTATTTTACACTCTATACTATATGATTTAACAGACCTCGTTCTAAAATAAAATACTAACTATATATTATAACCCGTTAAGTATAACTAGCTAGGATGCGCCCTATAGAGTACTTAGCAGCTAAAATAGGATATTTATTTATATGAAATATAGGGATAAAAGAGATTACCTTAGAGTAAAAAAAACTATAGTATAAGTTATATAATAGTAAGATAAGACTAAGTAGTAATATAAAAATACTAAGCGTTTAGTGCTAAAATTAAGCGCTTAATAAGATTACTAAGTGCTTAATAAATAAATATTACTACTTAGTAATTAAAATAAAAGCATTATTTAAGACTTATATATAAAATAAACTTAAGGCTTACTTAAAGATAGACTTCTATAGCTTTTTAGTGATTAATCTTATAAATATCTTTAAATACTTTTAAGCTTACCTTATACTATACTTAATATAAAGACTATAATTAATTACTATATTTTTAACTTATAACCCTTAATAAATTCCCTTACTTTTAGTATATAGATACTATTATATACTTTATTCTTTAGCTTTTATTAGTAAAACCTATTATTAAATAGCCTAGCTATAAGTAAGTTAACCTTTAAAGCCTACTAATAGTATAATATAATAATTATATAGCCTCTAGCTACTGCATAGTGATTTTACCTACTTTATAACAGACCTTCTAACTCCACGCTGCACCTCCTGACAATACACACAGCCTTTAGTTATATAATTATAACTATCCTAACCACAGCTATACTTATATATATCTATCTCACTAGACAGCTTTATAATCCTTAACTTTATAGTTTAATAATAATATCTATTAACTTATTCTCTTACCTATTACCTATACTGATATTAAACACTATCTCTATTACTACTTTATCTACTAGCTATGCTATTATTAGTAATACTCTCTCTGTTTAGCATAAGCTATACTCACTAATCTCTATAGAGCTGCCTTAGTCTTAGTATTATAGAGGGCCTATTTAAAGAAGGGCTAATATATAGAGTATATAATAACCTAATTAACTTCTATTACTATATTTACTTATTTATATATAATATTATTATATATCTAGTTATCCCCTATAGAGGTATTAATAAAGGCTTTCTTAAGAGCTATATTAATAATATACTTTTAGTATTATCTAGACTGCTTAATAAAATAAAGTGTTTTATTAATTATATTAATACTAAACTCTTATATAATCTTTTATATATTATTAACGTTAACAGGCGCGCTTTATACATAGCTAGTATATTAATATACTAGGTTTAGTACTAATATCTTAGAGGACTTATTATAGGTTATAGAATAAGGATAAGGAAGAGAGATAGGTATAAAGCCCGACTTATAGTAGAGCTTTTTATGCTTCTAGCTATTAGAACCTCTTAAGAGGTTAAGAAGTTATCTCTTATATATACCTTACTAAAAGGTTTACCTTTTAGGCATTTTTTGCAGCACCTCACTAAAAGGTTTAGTAAAGGCATTCCCAGGCTATAAGAGCCTTAGTAGCCTACTTAGCCTTAATATAATTAGCTCTATTATATATAGCATAGTGTTATCTATACTATTACTATTCTGCTAGTCTATTTAGCTAGAGTATATATCTAACTTTATATAGCGATATTTAGAGAGTTTGCTTACTAATAGAAATATATAGAGTTTCTATATTATTATTCTTAACTAGTAGAGAGTATAGATTAAAGTGCCTCTATAGTGTTTCCCAAATTATATCTATAAACTGAGTGAATATATTATAGTCTTTTTTGCAGGGGGCTGTGTTATAACTATAAACTTAATAATAATTATATCTTTTAATACTTCTACTAAACACCTAACTCTTAGCTTTTTTATTAGTTTTAATAAGTAGCTTACTTAAAACCTTACTAAAAAGCTTAAAGACTAAAAGATAAAGAATAATAACTTTAATAGTAATAATAATAAGATCCTTAAGTAATAACTTATAAAAGCTAATAGAGATATTAAAGAAATATAAAGTATATTTAATAATAATATAACTACTCTTATAAAACTTTAGTAAGCCTTTTAGTAAGTTAACTAGTAAGCTATTAAGCTGAAAAATTAAAATAAGACCCTTTAAGCTATTACTAATATTATTACTATATCTATCTATAAAAGACACAATAAACTTTATCTTAAAACCTCTAACCCTTATAATAAAACTATAGAATACCTTAAAGGATTTCTTATTTAGCTTAAAAACTACTATAACTTCTATTATAATAGCTTTAAAAATAAAACTAAGAAAGTAATCTATACCTTAAAATTCCTTAAGGGAAAAACCTTTTAGTAGTTTAAACCTTTTCTTAAGGAATACCTTTAAAAAAACCCTTTAATAAATACTCTATAAAAGTTTAAAATATCTTTAATAGTTTCTAAAGCTTTAAAAATACCCTTAAGTTACTATTTTAAAACCTAAATAAGAAACAATAAGCTAAGCGTAACTTACTTAAACTCTAATAAACTAAGTCTATTAAAGACTATACTATAGAATTCTAATGTATTTATATATAACTTAACTTTATAAAGGAAAACAAAATCTTTATATTCTTTACCTTACTATTAAGATTAGTAACTGCCTTTATAAAAGACATAAAGAAAAAGATAGATAATAACTACCTATAAACACTAAAAAATAATACTAATAGTAATAATATAACTTTTAATACTAAAATACAGACTAAAGATTCTATAAGAAAATACTTATTAAACATAAAGATAGCTATAATAACCTAAAGGCTAGCAAACCACTAAATGCTCTATTATATATAGATAATATAGCAAACCTATAGACCTTAGTATAGCTTAATATACTAACAATAAGAAAAACATTAAATGCTATAACTATAATAAAATAGAATACTATGCTTAAGACTACTAATAGCTTAAAAAGGAATAATTTTAACTAGTCTCTAAACAAACGTAATAAGCTAATATCATAATAAAGATAATATACTACGCCTAACTTAATTAAACCGCTTGCTTTAACAATAACTACTTAATCCACTTAAATAGCAAATTATATACTAAATAGTACCCTAAAAACCCTAAAGGACGCTCTAAATACAATAAGACTAAAGGACTATCTACCTATACTCTTGCTATAAGATATCTAGTTAATAGTAAAATTATATATAAAACTATTAAATAACTTAATATTAAACCTAAACACTAAGTTAACCCCTACCTAAAAATCTAAGCGTAATAAGCTTTATAGCGCTAAAAACTAAAAGACACCCTCTATAACTCTAATAAACCTTACGATATTACCTAATAAAGTGCTTAACTAAAAATTACTATTAGAAGCTTACTTTTAGTTAATAACACTAGCTTTAAAGAGGAATCGAAAGAAGAAAATCAAACCTATTAACTTAAGCATAAAGAAATTAACTCTATAAATAACAATTAGTCTATTTAATTCTATAGAATCCTAAAAACCTAATAAAAGAATTATAAAGAGAATCCTATAACCTAAAAAGTTTATCTTATATTAAACGTTAAATACTTTAAACACTATAAACTATATTAAGCATAATATCTTAAAGATAACTATAGAAAACATCTTAAAGACAAGTATATACTCTAGTTCTACCTATAATAATATAACTACTAGCTAATTAACTAAGTTTATATAGAGGATTAGCTACCTATATAGAAACTATAAATATTTAATAAAGATAGATTCACTACTTTTACCTTTAATCTTAGTTACCCTATAAGATACCTTAATAATTTAAATATAAAATAAAAAGAATATTAATAAAACTAATATTACATATACTTACTTTAAAAAGCTAAAGCACTTTAATATATTCAAAAAGAATCTAACCTACCTTAGCTTAAAATTAAGGAAAATAGCTTTATAAAGGTATAAAGGGAAGGAAAACGTATTACTTGCTTATAGCAAAACAAGCAATTAAAAAACTAAGCTTGCTTACTAAAACAAAATAATAATAAACACTTAAGATAAAGTCCCTATATTTGGCAATAAATAAATAACACTAATACCTTTACCTTAATATTATAGTAGAAAGATACATAATACATATATATTAATTAACTATAATATATAAAGAAATTTTATATCCCTATAAACTATTAATAACTAATAAATCCTATAGATAATAAAAGCTAAACTATACTGGCTTTACATAGTTAAAGAAAAGTAAGTTTAGTATAGTAAAGGTATTATTATTTTAAAAACTATATATCTTATAATAAGCTATTATAGCTAAAATAAGCGACTTAACTTTAATATAGCTAAGATAGGTAATTAAAAGATTATCTTAAGAATCTTATAGTTATAAATAAATAATCTATAGATAGATTAAAGAATAAGCTAACTTTAATAGAATAATAATAAAGACTCAGCCCTTAAGCAGCAATCTAGTAATAATACCTTATATAAGCCTCTATAGAAGATTAACTTAGTTACTAAGCAATAACCCTAATCTAACGCCTTATATAAACATATAATAAACGCAAAATAATTCCTTATATACCTATAAATTAAGAATATAAACGCTAAAACGTTAATAGTAATAATAATTAATAAAAAAGATTAGCTTTTATCTATCCTAAAAGAATACTAAAAATATATAAAGCTATTTACTAAAAAACTTAAAATAGGGTTACTAAAATATAGTAGCTATAATCATAATATTAAACTTAAAGAAAGCAAAAAGCTTATATTTAATAAGATTTATAGACTAAATTAAAAAGAAATAAAAGCATTAAATATATTCCTTAATAAAACCTTAGGAAAGATTATATTAAACCCGTATAATCGCTAATAAGATACTTAATACTCTTTATATTAAAGAAGAATAATAAGAAATAACTTTACGTTAATTACTATAAACTTAATAATATTATAATTAAAAACTATTACCTATTACCACTTATTTTAAAACTCTATAACCTTTTATATAAAGCATAGTAGTTTATAGCACTTAACCTTAAAGAAGTATATAACCTTATCTATATTAAAAAGGGAGATAAATAGAAAATAGTATTTTATATATAATAAAAACACTTTAAAACTTTAGTTATACTATTTAAGCTAACTAACGCCTTAGTAACGTTTTAAACTATAATTAATTTTTTCCCAGGCTATAAGAGCCTCAGTAGCCTACTCAGCCCTAAAATAATCAGCCCCGTTATATACAGTGCAGCGTTACCTGCACTATTACTATTCTACTAGTCTATTTAGCCAGAGTATATGTCTAACTTTATAATATTTAGAGGGTTTGCTTACTAGCAGGAATATATAGAGTTCCTATATTATTATCCTTAACTAGTAGAGGGTATAAGTTAAAGTGCCTCTATAGTGTTTCCTAAATTATATCTATAAACTAGGTGAATTTATTATAGTCTTTTTTACAGAGGGGCTGCGTTATAACTATAAACTCAAACTATAATTAATAAAGTCCTATATTAATACTCTAATAATAATATTATTATTTACCTTAATAATATTCTTATTTTCTCTAAAACCCTTAAAAAATATAAGTAATATATATACTAAATACTATAAGCACTTTAAAACACTAAACTCTTAGTTAAGCTAGCTAAAAGTAAGTTTTATTAGTAATAAGTTAGATTACTAAGCTTTATAATAGCCCCTAAGGCCTCTGGCCACTGCACAGTAATTTTACCTACTTTGCAACAGACCTTCTAGCGCGCGTCCAACTTTGTACAAGGGTTTGCTTGCTAGCAGGAATATATAGGGTTTCTATATTATTATCCTTAACTGGTAGAGGGCATAGATTAAAGTGCCTCTATAGTGTTTCCCAAATTATGCCCATAAACTGGGTGAATTTGTTATAGTCTTTTTTGCGGGGGGCTGCGTCGTAACTATAAACTTAATAATAGCCCCTAAAGTTATATAAATATTAAAAGATAAAGTCTAAGTAATCTAAAAATAAGTAACGCTATAAAATATTAAAGATATATAACTATTCCTTAGATTTATTAACTTCTATTATAGATTTATTAAAAACTTTATAGATAGTAGCTATAAGTTATAAAACCTTATATAAAAAGATACTAAGTTTAAATAAATGAATAAATACTAAGAAAACTTTAACTAAATTAAGAAATATATAGAAGAAAACATTATTCTCTATATCTTAAACCTTAAGAAACCTTTTAAATTAAAAATTAACGCTTTAGACTTTACTATAAAAGCTTAACTTACTTAACGTAATAATAATAAAAACTTAAAACTAATTGCTTTTCTATCTAAAAAGTTTAGTAAACTAAAACTTAACTACTAAAGCTATAATAAAAAACTTATAATAATAATTAAAGTATTTAAAAAATAAAGACTATAACTATTAAAATCTAGATATTTAGTTAAAGTTTATATAGATTATAAAAATCTTTCTTACTTTACTACTTTAAAAGTTCTTAATAAATAATAAGTTAGATAGTTAGAATTCCTTAGCAAATTTAACTTTAAAATTATTTACTATAAAAGAATAAAAAATAGTAAAGCTAATACTTTTAGCTAATAATTAAACTATAATGTTTTAATATTAAAAGAAATATAAGTTATCCTTAAAATAAATAGACATAAAAACCTAATACTAATAGTTAAACTCCTTATAATAGCTAAATAAATTAATATTAATATAGCTAAAAAGAATAACCCTTAAGCTTATCTATAAGATTTATACTATACCTATATATAAACACTAAAGCATAACTAAAATATAAAAATATATCCACTAATACTATAATAAAACAGCTATCTATAAAGAGGTATCTTTAGCGATTAAAAATTATAAGGTTTATATAAAAAGCAAACTTAGTTAATATTAGCCTTATAAAAAGATATAGCTAATCTTAATACCTTAAAATATATAGTAATCTATCTTACTTAACTTTATTGTTAAGCTTTTAAAGTTAAAAGAACCCCTTAATAAAGTCTAATATAATAGTATACTAATTATTATTAACTAATTTATGAAGTATACCTACTTTGTTCCCTACCTTAAAGTAAGTATAGTAAAAAACCTTATATATATCTTTCTTAAAATTATACTTAGTTAGCATAGGTTACTATAGAAAATTATATTAAATAGAGATAAGCTTTTTATCTTTAAGTTTTAAAAGTTTCTAACTTTATAGCTTAAGTCTAAGCTTAGTATATTTACTACTTTCCACCCTTAAACTAATAAATAAATAAAACAAATTAACTAAATTCTTAAAACCTATCTCTACTACTATACTAACTATTAATAAAATAATTAAGTATTGCTACTCTTAATAGCCTAATTTACCTATAATAGCATAATAAGAGAAAGCATTAAAGAATTAATATTCTACCTTAATTACAGATTTAACCTAACCGCTTATAGAGAACTATAATAAAGACTAAGAGCACTTAAAGCTAAAGCAAATATTAATAAAGTTAAAGAAATCTAACGCAAACTACTAAAAAACCTTAAATTTATATATAAATATATATATAAATATGCTAATAAATGAAAAGTTAAAAGACTAACTCTAAAAGAGAAAGATAGTATTTACCTCTTTTAACAAAACATTAAAACTAAACACCTAAATAATAAATTAAACTTTTAAAAACTTAAACCCTTTAAGATTATAAAGAAAATATCTAATATTAACTTTAAAGTTATACTACCTAATATAATAAAATATCACTTAGTTTTTTATATCTTACTCCTTAAATTAACACTAAAAGGTTTATAAACCCCTAACTATATTAAAGTTAAACTAAAACAAAAATATAAAGTTAAATAAATTATTAACTATACTACTTATTTAATTAAAACAACCTACCTTATTAAATAAAAAGGATATAAATATAAAGATAATATATAGAAACTAACTGATAACTTAAAACACACATAAAATAAACTATAATAATATTAAAACATTTAAAAATAATAATAAATAATAAAAATATTACTATATAGCGCTTCTTAAAAAAACAATAAGATAAATAAAATATCTCTATAATAATGCTAAACTTAGTAATATAAAGTAAATAATTCTAATAATAAAGCATTAAAAATAAAGGATTTAATATTTAAATATAACTTAATATAGTATTAATATTATAAGTAAATTAAAAAGCATAAGTAATAACTCCTTAACCTAAAAGCCTATATCTATTTATATTAGTCTTAAAGATAAGACT
>JAVHLV010000294.1:0-84762 GCA_036785495.1 Colletotrichum neosansevieriae
AGTTAATTATTATAATTATTAATCTTTAACTTTTATATAAGCTTTTTATTTATTATAACTAATAGTTATATTATAAAATTAATATTAAAGATTTATAATTATTTTAATATTACTTATATATAGTTTTTAGTTATATATATAGGTATATATCTATTATTTTAAGTATTAATATAAATTAATAAAATAAAAAAAGAATATAACTTACTTTAATTTTATAGTTTTAAAAGTAGAAATAATAGTAAGTATAAAAAGAGCTCTTAATATATATATATATAAGTATATATAGTACTTATTAAAGTTAATTATTATAATAATTAATCTTTAACTTTTATATAGGCCTTTTACTTATAATAACTAATAGTTATATTATAAGACTAATATTAAGGACTTATAGTTACCTTAATACTGCCTATATAGAGTTTTTAGTTATATATATCTATTATTTTATATATTAGTATATTTATTAATTATTTTCTTAGATTTATTTAAGTATATAGGTCTATTTATATATTTACTTATTAGAATACTTAGATTATTACTATTTCTATTTAGATTATTACTATTATTATTATTATTAAGAATATAACTTTTAATAAAAGTTAATACTAAGTTATAAAAGTACCCTTAAATAACCTTAAATATACTCTTAAATAGATTTATATTATACTATTATTACTATTATAATTATTATAGCTATTATTAATTTTATTATTATTAAAAGTATAATTTTAAATAAAAGTTAATACTAAGTTATAAAAGTACCCTTAAATAAGTTTAAATTTACTCTTAAATAGATTTATATTATATATAGTTATTATAATAATTATATAATATTATATATTAATATTAAAAATATTTTTAAAAAATACTAGTGACTAATTAGTTAACTAATTAGTTAACTAGACTAAACTAGGCTAGTTTTAGTCTATATCCTGACTAAACTATGCTAGTTTTAGTTAAGGCTAGACTAAACTAGCCTAGTTTTAGTCAGCTACCTGACTAGACTAGACTAGACTAATTCCCAACCCTGGACGCTCTATTACACAATGCATTTCCTGAAGGCCGACAACTACCAAAAAAAAAAAAGGGTCTGCATGCAATTAATCTTTTTTGCAATTCCGTCACGTCGAGGCTCACCCAGCCAAGCACCAAAATAAGCATTGCCATGCCAGCAAGTGCCGTGTTGGTGCTGTGCAGATCAGTGCCAAGTTGAGATCGCCCGTCTGGGCCAACACGCTCATGTGCCATGGCCGCATAGACTGCATCACAACCCCTCAACTGGTATGTAGTTCAATATGTATTGAACACATCTGCCCAAGTTTTTAGACGACTTTGTTTCCACCATGTAGCGCTGCTAGACACGGAACGCGGGACGGATACTTGCCGCCAGCGAGCGCCTCTGCTTACTCTACACTACCTAGGTAGGTACTGTCAAGACGACACGCGGAGTCCCCCTCATACTATTTCGTAAGGTAGTGCAGCACCTTAAAAGGCGCACACCCTCTTCAATCTTGCTCCGAAAAAAACATGACACCCTTATCCTTGCCCCAGTTGCCCCAGACACTCCAGCTGGGGTAGGTTCATTGTCGGGGATGAGGGGGACCCATGGAGCCCCAACCCAGAGAAGGTGCGGTACCTGACCATAACAAAAATTCTGATATTTTTTCCTGACCTTTTCTTTAAGCGCCCATCGAGGTAGCTGATACTCGGCTGTACACCCGTCATCTGCCTGGAAAATTTGTACACGGCCACCCCGCTACCTTAAGAGCGCCCTCTGATGCCAGCAGTTGTGTCGAGTGCCTCCTCGTGATCGTCCACCGTCCATCGGCCCTATCGTGGCCTGTTCGTCGGCTCTCCACCTCATTTGTCTGAACTCGACGCCAATGGGTCCCTCTCTAGGCACTTGCCCTGCTCTGCCGTCCATCTCCATCATCCATGGTCTTACATCGCATACAGACAACCGCTACAATGGTACCACCGCCTTAGTAGCGTCGTACGAGCTCCCCACGAACCTTGGGGAAGCGAATGTGGGAGCTCCGCGTTCTACCACACCTTGGGGAACTTTATATACCGGCCTTTCCTCCCACGTTTTCCCCAGACACATCTCACACCTCGTGCTCAACCCAACCCCTCGACTTCAAACTGGGCCATTCGACAATTCCATCTTCACCTTCTCTCACGACAACCTCACCAAAGCAGGCTCAACATGGGTATCAAACCAGTTGGCGAGCCCGGCAAAGCCTGGCCCGCCATTGCCATCGGCTTTTTCGTCGCCTTCGGCGGTTTGCTCTTCGGATATGACACTGGTACCATCAACGGCATCCTCGGGATGGTAAGTCTCGTGTTGGCTCCGATTTCAATAGATTGTACTAACAATTTCTATCAGCCTTACTGGCAACGCCTATTTAGCACCGGTTACGTCAACACTGCTGGAAACCCCGACGTTTCTCCCTCTCAAGAATCAGCTATCGTCTCCATTCTCTCAGCCGGTACTTTCTTCGGCGCTCTGGCTTCTCCCTTCCTCGCCGATAACATCGGACGTCGCATGGGTCTTGTCGCCTCTACATGGGTTTTCAACCTCGGTGTCGTTCTGCAGACCATTGCTACCGATATCCCCGTCTTCCTCGCCGGTCGATTCTTCGCCGGCTTCGGTGTCGGCTTGATCTCTGCACTTGGTGAGCAACTCCGAAACACACATCGAAACACCGCTTCCAAAACTAACTCGTCGTAGTGCCCTTGTATCAATCCGAGACCGCCCCCAAGTGGATTCGTGGAGCCATTGTTGGTGCCTACCAGTGGGCTATTACCATTGGTTTGCTGTTGGCTGCCATCGTGAACAACTCTACCCATCTCCGCCAGGACACTGGTTCCTACCGCATTCCCATTGCCGTTCAATTTGCCTGGTCCATCATTCTCTTCGTCGGCATGCTCGTTCTGCCCGAGACTCCTCGTTTCCTCATCAGGCGTGGACGTATGGATCGCGCCGCCAAAGCCCTCGCCAAGATTCGCCGCTTGCCCGAGACTGACCCGGCAATCGTCGACGAGCTTGATGAAATCAAGGCCAACCACGACTTTGAGAGCAGCGTTGGTAACGCCAGCTACATTGATTGCTTCAAGCCCCCTGTTCTGAAGCGACAATTCACCGGCATGGCTCTCCAGGCTCTGCAACAGGTCAGACAGCACTCTACGTCTCCCTAGAAGAAGATTCGTGCTAACATGCCGTAATAGCTGACGGGTATCAACTTTATCTTCTACTACGGCACTCAATACTTCCAGAACTCTGGGTTCTCGAACGGTTTCGTCATCGGCATGATCACCTCATCCATTAACGTCGCCTCCACCATTCCCGGCATGTACGCCGTCGACCGCTGGGGTCGCCGCCCTCTGCTTCTCTGGGGTGCCATTGGCATGTGCGTCTCGCAGTTCCTGGTTGCCATGCTGGGAACTTTGACTACCGACCAAGACGCCAATGGCAACATCATCGTCCTCAACCTGCCCGCCCAGAAGGCTGCGATCGCCTTCGTGTGCATCTACATCTTCTTCTTTGCCTCGTAAGTCATCTCCCTTCACCTCAAAAGACCCTCGCCACCACAAAGTATCTGCGTTGGCCCTTCATGGAGGCATATCGCACAAGCTTTACACGTTGCTAACGCCTTGGCAGCACTTGGGGTCCCCTCGCTTGGGTTGTCAACGGTGAGATCTTCGGACTCAAGACCCGTGCCAAGTCTCTTTCCCTGTCGACTGCTACCAACGTAAGTCTCTATCCGATTTTAGACATTTTGCTCTCGCAATATTGACATGGCTCAGTGGCTCCTCAACTGGGCTATCGCCTACGCTACTCCCTACCTCGTCAATTACGGTGACGGCTACGCCAACCTGCAATCCAAGATTTTCTTCGTCTGGTTTGCCGCGTGCTTCCTCTGCATTGCCTTCGTGTGGTTTTTCATCTACGAGACCAAGGGTCTCTCCCTTGAGGAGGTCGAGGAGCTGTACGCCGAGGTCAGCGTCGCCAGCAAGTCTGTTGGCTGGCGCCCGGCGACGACGTTCCGTGAACGTGCTGGCGGTGAGGGCGACAAAGGCGTTCCCGCAAGCGACGGCGATATCGCCCATCACGAGAAGACTGTTGGAGCCTAAGCTTTTCCTCGATGCATGTTGCATAAGAGGCGTTGTGGCTTACTGAGATGTGTTCCCTGATGGTGGAGGCAAAATGAGATTTATAAGCATATAACCTAACCTTTCATGAGATACCACATATTATTTACCAATACCATTCTGATCTACTGTATTGACTTCAAAATCTGACTTGATCGGAGTTTCAACTTCATGTTGGTTCCCTCGGGGGACGGAATGACGCTCACAGACCTTGACCATCCCGACATTCGTCTGCCTTAGTCTCAAGGGCAAGTCCCGCACCTGCGATGAGTGCATGCAAAGCAAGGCTGGTTCCTCACGCCTTTTCTGAAAGCCCTCATTGGGTGCATACGTGAAAGTTCCTGGAAAGGTTCAGCTCGCGAATACGTCGGCGACACTGGAGCACACGTCGACGCTTGGGTGGAACAGAGCTAGCTAATCAATATTACTCCAATCTTGGAATTGGAAAATAAGCTTGAGCTGAGATCTACAAGCCATGGAAAAAACCAAACCCTACCCTGGGAGAAGGTAAGAAACACCTCCTCGCCGCTGCAGAAACGCATGCGTCATCCATCTTTGCCGTCCAAAGCACAAGCCGTTACCACCCCGTGCGTCTCGCGTCGAGACACGCCAGACACCCGGAAAAAAAGGAAAACCCAAGCGGAGTTTCGTTGTTCTTCATTGAATTCATCAGTCGTAGAATCAATCAGATTTTTTGGGGGGGAATTTCTTATGCATCCCCGGTTCAAAACGTCCCCGGTGCCGACGGAGCATGAATACCGTGAAAGCCTAACCCGATCACGAATTCGCATTCCGCACGCCCGAGCTCCGTCATCGTCTTGGCGTCCAGACAGAGGAGATAGCTCCGTTGCGCAGTGCCGTCCAACACGACGCTGAGAATGACGCCGTCGTCCTCGGCCAACGTCTCGCGGCCCTCGGAGGGTCGCGGCACGAAGATGGGCTCGCCGGGCGTGTGGGCCTGCGGGCACTTCCACATGAGCGCCTCGCGCGTGTCGGCGTCCGTCTTGACGATGGTGTCGAGGAGGGTGCTGAGCCCGCGGTCCGAGAGGCTGTAGACGTAGCGGTGGCGACGGGTGAGGTATGCTGGGTTGATGGTGGGTAGCTCGCCTGCGTGCGGCGCCGGTATCGAGACCATCAGTTCTGGTTCCGCGGGGTTGTTTGGTGGTGGTGCGGACTTGGTCGCCGCGTCTTCGTGTGGGACCCTGAATCTGTATCGGCGGAGGCTCGCGTATCCGTTCTTCATGCGGTCGCCTTCCCGCCAAAACTTGTTGGCCGCGTCGTCTCGGTTGAGGAGAACGTCGTAGTACAAGTTGGTGAGAATGTTGAGGTTCTGGTAGGAGGCGGCTTCGCAAAAGACGTCGACTCCCGCGCCGTCTTCTGAGGGTTCTTCGAAGGCGTTGGTTGAATGGAAGAAGAAGCCTGCGGGCGTGTCAAAGGTGGCGACCAGGCCCCGATCCCCGATGCGGTCTACGAAGTACCACCGACACCGCTTGGACTCATCAAACGGCTCGATGGCGTCGAGGATGTTGCGCTCCCAAGGCACCTTCAGACCGCTGTAGCCGAGGTGTGTTACGGGGATGCAGAGAATGACGAAGCTCTTGGAGAGGAAGATACTGTGTATGTAGGCGGGTTTGGCCTCAGCTTCGGAGATGGATGCGAGGATATCGGTCTTCCCTGTCGCGGCGCTGACGCGGAAGATGCGATACGTGGCCACCCTTCCGAAACCGAGGTTGAAGTTGAACATGTCACCGGTCTCGGGATCGCGCTGGGCGTGCGCGCAAGACAGGGGTCCTGTGAGGTCCGGGTGAAGCTTGGTCTGCCGTGCCGTGCCCACGGGCTCCATCGTGTCCGGGTCGATCTCGAGAAGAGGGTTTGCGTCCGTGGAGAGCCAGATACTGCGGACGCCGTTGCGATGTCCGGGCCCCGCGGGGCCTTGTTGTTGTTCTTGTTGTTGTTGTTGTGACGGCCGCTTCTCCGGGGATATCGGTGGGGTCAGGCCTGGGAGGTTGGCGTTGACGGCGACGCAGACGTTGGGACCGGTTCCCCTGGAGAAAACGCTCATGACCTTGCCGAAGAGGCCGACACATGGATCTCGTCGCTGGCCGAAGGTGAGGCGGCCCTGCGGCCCCGCAGTTTGTAATTCTTGAACGAGTTGGTCGCATTGGCGTCTCGAGGTGTAGAGCACGCGGGTTTTACCTGAGGAATTGGCGTCATGGGGAAGTATCTCGAACTTGTGCGTATGTGCGAGGCCATCAAACCAATGGGAGATGTAGTAAGTCCCTTTGGGCGTATTCTCGACCTTGCAGTAGCCGGGCCCTGTTCGGTACAGTGATCCAGCCGCCCATGATGGAATCTCTCCTTTGACTTTGAGCTCGACGGGGCCGCGCTCTTCTGTGAGTCCATCGAACTGAAAGGAGTCAATGATGATGTTTGGGTGTCAGGGGCGTTATTGGGGACTCACGCCGGCTTCGTTCGGCCATTCGTCATATGCTCCCTTGAGACGATTTTTCTCAAACGTTTCTAGGTCTGCTGCCTCGTCCTTGGCGGTGCGAAGAACGGTTTCCGCCGGTAATCTCGTAGTTGTGACGGTCATATCGTTTTATGTACCGTGGCCGGGTCTGCTTGGTGCAGTATGTAGAGGTCGACGAAAATGGTCGCTCGTTGCGTTAGTGAGTTGGCGTGTAAGTTCAAGAAAAGAGCCACCAACAAACACTAGCAACTGATATCGTAAGGCTTTGCTAAAGGAAATGATGCAGTCCAAAAACCCCTCTGGTTGAATATTGATGAGTGAGACTGAGTGCAATATTGGGACGGCGGGGCAGGATCTTATGTATTAAGGTCAAGAAAACACCTGACTCCGGCAAAAAGTCTGATCCGTTTGGTTTTCGCTGCAATTAAGCGAGCCGCAAGAGTTCGTGAATGTGTCTATATTGCCGCGCAACCTCCACGCTAGTCAGTGCGAGTGCGATACACTGTCGTGGTAGGAGACGAGAGCGGGTCGGGCCTAGAGACAATGTTTAGTGAAGTAGACTGGTAATCAGTCCACAAGGTCGGGACCAATACGGACGTAATAGTAGCCGTTGTTGACAGGGCTCCGGTTCGTTGGTTTCGCAGCTTAGCTGATGAGATGGATGGATGGTGGGTGGTAGCTGGTGGTGACAAGGCGCCAGATGATGCCGATGGCTTGTGGATAGTGAAGGTGAGATGAGGAACTGAGAAATAGCAAAGCACCGAGTCCTGCGAGGCTAATGAGATGGGCCGGGATGGCAGTATGACGAGCTGCGAGTGAGACGGTGAAGAAGAAGACACGAAAATCTCAGATCGGATCAAGCTGCGAAAGAAGCAAGCATGCCATGGGCCGTTTGGATGTGTCCGGGACCGGTACGGCCGTAGTCGTAGGCAAAGGCCCAGCAAGTTTTGGTTACAGCGGGTCTTTGGCCGAATCAATATAGCTCCAGGGCGAGGCCAAAGTCCATCCCGCAAGCCATCAAATTTTGGTGAAATGAGGGTCCGGTTTAACTTCTATCGCACGAGTGGGATTGATGTGCGCATATGTGTGGCACAGACGATGAAGGGTGGTCGGGAAGAGTGGTCGGGAAGGGTGTGGTTTCTTGGCGCAGACGGAAAAGAAGCTGGGGAGGTTAAGAATGTCCGTGTTGATATCCTCCTATCGGAAAATAAAGAATGGCATGTGTCATGATGGAATCTGCTTCCGAGATCATCCCGCCAATTGCCACGGGAGCGAGCGAGCGGTTCAAACGGGCGAGCTGAAGGGACGGCGGCGACGACCCCGCCGTACGCCATAGACTCGTCATCGAAAATCCCAAGTGTTCCGGGTGGAAGTCAACTTCAAGGTGAGCTGAGCTGAGCCAGGTGGGTGGATTCATGTCAAACCAACGGGAATTTTTAATCGAGATGCAACGTGGGGTCTGCCGTTTGTTCTCTGCGCGGGTTTGGAAAAAGCTCCTGGTTGGCTGGATGGGACTCTTAAGCGACTATGAACTTAGGTACCTTAGGAAGTAATCCCACTCGGACGGCTACGGACCCACAGGGGAACCCGCTTCAGAAGCTACCTAAAGTGAGGGAGCTACCTTACCTAGACGAGCCAATAATAGAAGAGGCCAAACATCCAGCCAATCTCAGAGCTCCAGAACCGAGACAAGGGCACATTGACTCACCTTATCTCCACCTTCACAAGGTCTACCTCACCTCCTTCGATATCTCACTTGTTTCTCCGTCGTTGACGACGACAGCTTTGTCCCGCACGTGTCTCTCCAACTTCTTTGATACTTGCTATGGAGTTTCTCGGGCCTCTTGGTATCGGAAGCCATATAGTGACCATCCGGCATGGTATCCATCAAGTTCCTCGACTTGACTTGACTGGGCTGCTCGACTACTATCTGTCAACATCGTGACTGCCTTGCGTACTCCTTCAACCGCAGCCCGAGAAGCTTGTCGCCACTTCATGGAGGCTACATACAGCGGGGCTTGGCCAAGATCCTTCCTCGCCAGTATCTCATCCTTCTCAGAGGGAAGGCGGACGCAGGCATCTCATCGACTGACTCTGGAGCCACTTTTGGACGATGTAGGACCAACATCCGCCACGTCTATCGCAGTTTCCGACCCCGTCGGGCTCCTGCATCGCTACCCGTCCAGAGCGGCTTACTTCCGCAGCACATCAGCTCACCAACCTTGTGTCCGTCGCACTCGGCAACTTTATACATTTTCGTGCCATGTTCTGCTCCTCATTCGTCGTACAGCAGTGAGCATGGCTTCGACCATGGGTTCTGAGATGCCACTCAAGCGACGTTATCCGCCAAGAAACATTGAGGATTTGATTTGAACAACCGATTGATACAGTCTTCCCAGGTTTCAGAGTTTGTCGTCGTTCCCAATGTCGATTACATCCCGTCATTCTCAGACACAACTCCAGTGCATCAATGTTCTAATAATCCAGAATATTGTACGTAGCCAACACGGACAGCAAATTCGTCGACATTCCCCAGCCACGGCCCCGCGCCGAAGCCGCAGCCAAGCGATACGTGCCCTCCGGAGGCTCGACACGACATATGGGACACGACCTGGACGGGTTCTCCGGATCGTTGGCCTCCGTCACCCACGCGCGGAACAAGCAACTCCTGCCAAAGACGTGACCGCACATCTTGAGGCGCACCGGCGGCTCTCCGCGGTCGTACATGCAGACTCCGGCAGGGTTGGCTCCGAATATGCGCCGCAGGACTTCGGGATCGTCGTCCCACTTCAACCGCCGGATCTGGTTCGAGATGCGAGACGACGTGGTCGCGTTGCTGGGCTGCGAGACGAGCTGTCTTCCCGGGGGTCCAGGCCTCTGCTCCGCCGTGGGACTGGCCCCCGTTGGCGACTGCACCGCGTCCGGAGAAGGGTTCTCCCAGTACCGCACATAGCATATGGGGCATTCCTCTGCTATGCCCTCTCGAATCGCCGTCCGGAGCGCCGCGTCGTCCATCGGCTTGGTCGACTCGTCGAAGAGCGACCGCTTTGCCGTGTAATTCCGAATTTCCCTTGCCCACACCTCGCGTTTCCCGGCAAAATACTCAATGGCGTCCTCCGTGAACTTGCCAAAGGGGTCTGTCGCGTCCTCTTCGCTGTTACTGTTGGCGGATGCATATGCCGAGACGACGTTAGCCATCTTCTCGAGACCGATGATATCGGCAGAACCCCGCCATTGCGGTGTCTGAATGATGCTCGCAAGCCGCTCGACAACAAGACAAAACCTGGCCATTGAGAAACCGTTGTCGTACAGCACGACCTCACCCAAGAACTGGACAAAGCTCTTCCGCCTCAGCGCCTTCGTCTCTACCAAGGTATGCGCATCCGTCCACTCGCCGCCCGTCACCTCAACGCTGTCTTCCACCTCGTTCTCGAAAGCCCGCCACGCGTTCGAAAAGACTCGGTCCATCGTCTGCCGCCGTCTCACGATGCCTTCGGACGAGAAGAACGGCTGTCGCGCGATGCCGCCTTGAAAGTACATGTTCTCCTGGCCGCACATCGCCTCGAGACGCCGGTGCACGTCCTCCAGAGCCTGTCTCGCCATCTCGCTCTGTACGTGGGTATTAGTCGCGAACTCCGACGCCGTCTCGTTTGTGAAGTGCCGACGGGCCGCCATGGCCGGGTTGTACAGGTACGCGAGCGGGCCGTTGGGCTCGCATCGACAGTGTGAGGGCCGGTGTTTGTGCTCTTTGCAGCGGCGCTCGAGGAAGAAGGACGGGTAGAGCCCGGTCATGGTCTGGATGGAGACCCTGTCGCTGCGGGCGTGGTCTTTGCCCCATCGCCAGATGAGCGCACTGTTGCAGAGGCCGTCGACGTAGTTGTGGACCCAGACGTCGTCTTGCGAGCTGTCGCGTTCCCAGTGGTCGGTCAAGGGCTTCTGGCGCGGGACTTCTGGCGGCTCGCCGGAGCACGAGGGGCACATGTAGCGGTATTCACTGCTGCGCCTTTCCCATTGGGACTCGGGGCATGGGTAGTGGTCGGAGCAGAGGATGTTGCTTTTGATGCAGTGTTTCTTGGTTGAACCCTCTTTCGAGGGACAACGGAAGACTTGGATATGTCGGATGCACATTCTGCGTTTCAAAGGAATTAGCGATGACTAGTTGGAAGCAATTCGATTGAAAAACACAAATCAAGAGACGAACCATCGTGATGCGACGAGGAACACAGAGATCTGTATATAGCGAGAGAATGGCCTTTGTTCTATTCAGAGGAGCTCATAACCCCGAACTAACCCCACCTACGTGGTAGACATGGTAATTCCCATTGCGGGAGGAAGTATTGATTCAAGTAAGATATTGAATGTCTCATGCTTTGTTCCATCCCCAAGAACAATATGTCTCCTCTCGTTCGCTTGATTGAACGACTGACATCGACAATAGGAACCCAAGAGCGAACAAAGGAGCCCTTTAAAGCGAAGGGTCGGCTACCGTCCTATCTAGATTCTCATCAAATTCAGGGAACATCGCTCAAGTGCGCCGTCAAAACCTGACCACCTGAATAGCCCTAACATCCTTCCATGTGCTAGCTCAAGTCTGCGTCGGTTCGTCTTCGAGACGATCTATGGTATTCCAGGATTCCTCCGAAGACCTCGTCGATGGTGCTCCTGCGTCCTGTGGGTTCTGCAAAGTACCACACGTTGTCGTTTCGGACTTGGTCGAGTAAACTGTGGATAAAGGGCAGCGGGACGTGGACGAGGACATGATCGGATAGAATGGTGCAACGGTGAAGAAGGATTTTGATAGTGCCCGAGACGGACTTTGATGAGGTAGGCTCGTCTTTGGCAGGGGGGGGCGGGGGGGTCGTAGGTGTAAGTGTTGGGCAGCGGGTGGCGGGAGGCCCTCTTGGTTTTGAGGATACGTGTGAGATGTTGAGAGAGCACAGAGTCTTGACTCGATCTACTCAAGGAAGGTAAGTAGGGTAGGGGTAGCAGGTGTGGATAACTATGAGAGCAACGGATTGCAAGTACTTGCTCTCGTCGAGGACACGGGATCGTGTTCGCCTTTTATAGACATTCAGATCACAGGCGCTGGGATAATTTCTCGATTTCTTCAGGAAATCATATCCCGCCCGGGAAATTTCCCGCTTGCTGATTCCTCGCACCTATCCAGTAGGGGGGTGGTGGTTCGCAAAGAAACGTCAGCGAGTCGCATGATGAACGATGCACGAAAAATGAGTCAAGCCACCTGCGGTCCAGTGAAAATCACCGGCGACCAACTTGACGCGATAGCGCCGGCAGGGAAAGCGATGATGCCGGGCCAAAGTACGGGGGCTGCAGCCAATGATCCCAACCTCACTTCTCCAGCGAGGACCCGATGATTTTCCTTCGTCTTGTTCCTCATCTGGCCGCAGAATGGTGGTGCAAAGGGCTTGCCGCAAAGCTGAAAATCGTGACGGGGTCCTGACTGGTGAGGGCCGGCAGCGTGTTTGCCGCGGAGGGAAGCCGAGCCAGCAGTCCGGATGCAAAGACCGAGCGGAAGACGGGGAGATGGGGCCGGGGTGGTTGAACCTCGCATCATTTTCGGGCGGGCGTTGACAGATAGGGGCGGCGGCTGACCGTCCGGCGGACATGCATGCACGATTTCTCCTTCTTGATGGCGTCTGAATGAATATTTCTGGAATAATTACAGCCCCGATAAAGTCATAACCTGGAGCGCCATTAGCTTACGAAATCGAATCGCAACCACAAAGGCGCCAATTAACTTACCCGACCATGATTGTCACGAGCAAAGTCATCAGTGTGTAACTAGGATTATATTTTATGAATGCATTATCCTGTGCGTCTGTACTGTGAATAGATAATTGGTGCGTTCTGTGTTGGACATCATATGCTTCTCCTTCAACAGTGCTGCCGTAAAAATAGGTTAGATGGAATGGATTGAGTAACAAAGGAAATGCGATCAGAGTGAATGCAGGTATGGCTCAAAGCAGTAGGGTATCTCCAGCTCCCGACCTCGAATGTCCCAGATTGCCAAAACGCCGTGTGACCCAAAAAAACAAACGAAACAAACAATGGAAGCCCCCCTTTCTCGAAAATGAATGCTGCGCCCACACCGGCCCATGCAAGAAAAGATAGGGATTCCAATTACTCCTCAAGCCCCTCCTGCAGCGCGTCAATGTCGACCACATCCGGGCACACTTTGCTCGGGGGTCCACGCCGCTGATGAGCGGCCAGGTATTCCTGGAAGCCAGGAATGGCGCCTGCCTGGTTGATACCAGGCGCCCTAAGAAGAGTCTGTTCTTTCTCCTTTTCCTTTGCCTGCCCGTTGCGTCTGGATGGAGTGGGTGTCGGCGTGGGTGTAGTAGATCGAGGAGGGACTGATCCTCCACGGCTGCCACTCCAAGGGCGCCAACTCACCCACCTGCCCAAGCCACTCGAATGCTGAGAATGCTGAGAGCCGGGACTTGATGGCGATGCGTTCCGGATGGGCGTTGACACAATTCTCGGCATGGGCAGCCCGGCAAGGCTGTCACGAAGCATGGCATCACTTCGCTTGTCGCTTCCCCGCGAGATAGTTGAGCGTGCGGTGACGCCTGTGAAAACAGCATCAGCTCCCCCCAGATGGCGTAAAGTCAACTGGCTTGGTCGGGTTTTAAGCGTATGAATGTCCAATCCTCCGGCCAAAGACATGATCGATTCGTGAGATACCGCTCGGTGCAAGCGGCCCCGAGGCAGTTCGCTGGTGAAAGACGTCTCTGTTTCGGGTTCAGTCTCAGTCTCAGTGCACTCATCAGTAGGAGCAAGGAGGCCTGGAACTTCCTCCGTGCCATTCTCCTCCCTCTCTTCTTCGATTGTCGTTGACATATGCTGCGTGACGTGGAGCGATGGCGCTACTGGCGCAGCGGGCGAGGCCACGCTTAGAAGCCTATTGGGAACGGAAAAGCTCCGCACCGATGCCTCTGACGGTCGCTTGTTGTGCGAAAGCTTCCAACTAGGAGAAGTCGGATCCAAACTCGTTGTTGGGGAAGTAGGAATATCCGTGTCCGGCATTGGCCTGTCGAACATTGACAGGCGAGGGTTCGACTGGGGAGAGCTTGGTACAGACGAAGGTGCGAATTCCGACGGCTGTTCCGAAAAGACAGACCACCTGTTAGATGGACCCATCGAGACAGTCGAGGTTGAGGCCTTATGAGAGTGTGCTGTCGCGGGGGTTGTCGGCTGCGGGCGCCATACCGCTGGAGGTGTCGACGATCTCGAAATACTGGCGGGCGAGAAAAGTCCTGGATTCAGACTATGACGCTTCTTCTTCGTCTTGCTCTTTTCAGCAACATGATAGTGGTGGTGAATGTGCAGTTCCTGAGACAATTTATGAGCCACTTCCGGTACTTCAGGAGCAAGCTCTGCACGCAGCGTGGATGCGGCACTCGCATCCTCCTCGTTCACGGGCTGGTGATACATTAACTGGTCCCGCAAAGCCTGGATTTCGTCGTTTGAGTTCACAAGCATTTCTCGCAGCTCTGCCATGCCCAGCTGCAAGTTCGCGTTATCCTGGAGCAGGTCGCGCACGAAGTGTGACACCACATTGGTGACATTCTTGCCAGTGTTGATCGACTTGGCTGCTGCGGCCCCCTTAAGGCGTCCGGCAGCGGCATTTAGCTCTTTTTCCATCTCGCGTTGACGTTCCATACGGCCAAGGACCTCGGCATGACGTTCACGCTCCTCCTTGGCCTCCTGCTCCATGCGTTCCAGTTGATCTTGGAGATCTGAAATGCCCCTCTCGGCTTTCCTCCAGCGTTGCAATGCAGAACGGGCTTCGGACTCCGTGGTGATGAGGGTATTTTGAAGACGAAGCTGTTCTTGCTCCAAGATTGCGATATGTCGCTCCATTTCAGCAGCGCGGGCTGCGGCGCCCTCGAGGCGACGTACGGCTTGATGGGACGATAGGAGGGTTGCCTCTAGACTCTGTATGCGGATATCGGAGTCCTGAACGGTATTGTTGAGCATCTCGAGTTGGTCCAAGAGGTTACGGTTTTCTTCCACGGTCCTCGTATTTTCGGCCTGTAACTCCAGCTTGTCGTTCTCCAACTGCTCTATGCGACTTGTAAGGGACATGCGATCTCGTTCAGCATCAGCCATATATGCCTCGTGGCGAGCAAGTAGGGCCTGGAGGGAGAACGTCAGTGACATGTCGACATTGGCGGCAGATATGCCGTATGCTAAGTCGAGGGAGGAGGGTAAAGTTTGCAACGTGAGACGGGCTCCGGGCTCTATCGTCTTGATGTGAATCACGGGAAATGAGGTGTTGGAATGTGTCGCAATGCGACGTGGTCCTCGGAGAGCAGGCGTGGGAACTGGAATGTTGCTTGAATTTGGCGGGGGAAAGAAGCTAGACATAACGCACCTTGCCCAGCTTCGCAGCGGTATGGACATCCTTTTCGACGGTCTCGAGGACGGTGCAGCTGTGCTTAAGAAAGACACAATCGTTTCGGCCGCAGCAGCAACGAAGCTTGGGGTCGCTGTCGCGGCGAGTGTCGGAGGATGGGACGAAGTCTGCCATGGCGTCGGCGTCGCGAGATGGGGCGTCTTCGACGGGCTCTGCCATTGCTATCGCGGCAGAGAGGACGTCGCTAAGGTACGGCGGAAAGCATGCTGAGCTGAGACGAGAGACAGCACAGACACGGAGTCGGGGGGAAGCAGGCGAGATGATGTCTCGGTACCGGACGGGTGGCCGTGTGATATTGTTCAGATGCAGACGAGGGGAGGGGACGAATCGATTGCGGGATTGAGACCAGGTGAGTATCGTGAAATTGTGCGATCGGAGGATAGATTTATGTCGAGTGATTATTACCAGTGTTGTTGTTGTGGTGTACGCGTGTTGGGTGCACGCGATTGGGAGAGAAGACGCCGAACAAATTTGTAAGGCGGAAGGGTACCCGCAAATGTATTGGTATCCGATATCGTTGGGAAGAGTTGTGCTCGTTATCACGATGTGGGCGCGACTCCGACTTGGGGCCCTCTCTGGGGGTGGTGTCTTCTAGTGTCGGCGGAGGTCTTTTCACTGGGGAAATGTGGCTCTCGATGGCTTGAAGCAGGCGACTCCGACAGGGGACAACCCAGGCCAGTGGGGGTTAATTGCAGTTTCTTTTGCGAGCATGTGGTCCGAGCCGAAATGAAGCTCATCAAAGGGCAAAAGAGAGGAAAAAACGAAAAAAAAGAGGACTGCAGATGATAGGAAGAAGTTGCGATAACGAGATGTCCGTAGGCGCATAGGTGTACTGAGGATTTGACGGATGAAAAGAAAGGGGAGCATGTATCAGGTGTTCGTCCGAGAAGGAGACGGTGCGCTAAAACGACAACTGGAGCGAGTTGGGATGAAATAAATGTTGGAGGATAAGAGGATGCGATGGTGAAAAGCCGCTGGGACCTTGGGGGAGTGGACATGTCTGGAGAAAATGACGAGGGGAGAGACAGCGCACATGTCGCCCTAGTGTAGGTACCTAGGTGAGGTAGCTTGGTAAGAGAAGCTGGGGTTTTTCTAGGCGGTACTTCGAGGGCCATTGTTGAAGCTGGCGCATCCTGCCCAAAGTTCAAACAGATCGATTGCCGTGAGGTGCCTAAGATGGCCAATCCAGGAACGCTTCCAGGCACGACCCACCTGCCAAAATTGTCCACGCTTGCTGAGATCTGATCTACCTTAAGGGTAGGTACCTTAGAAAGTGTGATGGGCGGCCCTTCACTCCTGTTTCTAAAATGTGCATGAAGATTCTAGACATGGAGTGAATCACTTGAAAACCGAACCCCGGAAATCTGACAACCTTTCCTCTCCAAATCCAGTCAATTCTTCGAACGAATGAGATGTCGCGAAGGCTCCTATGACGACAGAGAGTGTGCTACGCCTAGAAACCACTGCCTGTGGGCTGCGGGGAGCTTGTGCAACGGAAAATGTGCAGCCATCCGCCGCCGGAGGTCGCAGCTTTGAAGACCAAGTTATCTTCACACCACCAGCCACCAGAATACAGAATAGCGTTTCGACTCATCACCAGCTCATGAAAAAAACGACCGGGCTCTCGCTGTCTGGCGACATTCAGCCGTCTATGACCCAATTTGACGGCGAGTCGATGACAGGTCAGCCCATGCAAGGCTTTCATGACACCTGAGTCGATGCTTCTTCGACGACATTGGGATATCCCCGCATCCGATTTTTCGCTGCATTCCTGAATGTGCAGGGGCGCGAACAAGCGCGTTCGCAAAACAACGGCGCGAAAAGAAAGCACGGGCTCATTCTTCGAATCAAGCTGGGCTTCATCGGTGCTTCTATAGATCAAATCCAAGGGACAGATTATTCATTATCCGCAAGAAATACCCCATAGCTTATCAAACACTCTTAGCTATCTACCTTTGCCGCTTTGCGTTAGGTATTATTTGATGATGAGAAGGATAACAGCGACAACAACAGCAGCGAAATGCAGCATCTTGGGCAATGCGAAGAGCCTTACGAGGCGAGGCCTCTATTTTTTTTTTTTTTCAAGTCTAAAAACTACCCTGATCAGAAAGCACAGTATTAAAAACCATGAGCCACGCCTTGTCGACACGAGTTGTTGGCATCTTGAAGTTAATTGCAGCCTATGAAAGTTTGAGTACCTTCGTCTTCGGTAAGGGTCTCGGTGAGTAGCAAGGTGCCCCACTCACCTTACCGCGGAACGGGCAGGGGACGGAAGGAACCCAGCCAGGCGGTGATCTTAGTGGGCCGACCCGCTGCAGGTCCGGCTACGACATCCACATCAGACGGCCATCACTAACTGTCCACTTCCGCTTTCAACACGGTCGCCTCAAAATTTCACACTCACGTCCTTCTACCCAAAAACCCCAAGTGGGTTGCTCCGGATAGCCGCATTTACAATATTCAGTCGATGACTAGGCAAGCAATGTCGTCGTCCTCTGAAAAACCACCGGCAGACGCCAGCAAAACCGTCGTCCGTGGCGCCTCCCTGCTCATCATTCTCCAAATTGGATCCCGCGCAGTCACCTTCATCGCCAACCAACTCCTCCTCCGCTTTCTCACCGCCCAACTGCTCGGTGTCTCTACCCAGCTGGAGGTCTACTATCTGTCAGTTCTCTTCTTCGCCCGTGAGAGCTTGCGCGTGGCAGTCCAGCGCCAGGAAACCTGCCCCAGCTCCAGCAAACGAGATGACGATCCCAACGCCCAGGTAAGCCGTGAGAGCCAAGCCGTCGTCAACCTAGGATATCTCGCAGTTCTCTTGGGATTTTTCGTCACCGTTGGTCTTGGATGGCTGTACCTCTCATCCGTCGACAATGTTACGCGCGGCACCCCGAACTTTCTCCTTGCCCTCCGCTTGTACGCGATCGCCGCCGTCCTTGAGCTCCTTTCCGAGCCCTGCTTTGTACTTATGCAGACACGACTGCAATTCGGTACACGCGCATCGGCAGAGTCCATAGCCACTTTCCTGCGCTGCATCGTCACCTTCGGCACTTCGTTTTGGGCGTCCAGAGTGGGGATGGAGTATGGGGTTCTCCCTTTCGCCGCAGGACAGCTCTCCTACGCCGTGAGCCTCTTGGTCGTCTATCTTTGGACCGGTGCACGACTCTCAGCCACAGGCGGCTTTTCACTATTGCCAAAGAGCTTGGGCTCAAGCCAAGAATACGTCGCCTCCTACTTTTACCGACCAACTGTTAGCTTAGCCTCGAGCATGATGGCCCAGAGCATCGTCAAACATGTCCTTACCCAGGGCGACACCTTCCTCGTGTCAATTCTCTCCACTCCCAAATCGCAAGGCGTCTACGCTCTTGCCAACAACTATGGAGGGCTGCTTGCTCGTCTCGTCTTTCAACCCATTGAAGAGAGCAGCCGCAGCTATTTCAGTCGCCTGCTCCTATCTCAGGACACAAAGACCAGCAAGCCATCCAAGGAGACTACAAATACGGCCAGTCAACACCTTCACACCCTGCTCAGATTTTACGTGTTGCTCTCCGCAGTGATCGTCAGCATTGGTCCCGTCGCCGCCCCGCCCCTGCTGTCACTCGTCGCTGGCAAACGCTGGGCGAACGAAGGCGCCGGCGATGTTCTGGCGGTTTACTGCTACTACATTCCACTACTCGCAATCAACGGCGTTGCTGAAGCTTTTGTAGCTTCTGTGGCAACAGAGGCAGAGGTGCACCGGCAATCAGCCTGGATGGGTGCATTCTCTGTTGCTTTTGGATCCGCGGCCTTTGTCTTCATGCGGGTTATGGATCTCGGAGCTTCGGGTCTCGTCTTCGCCAACTGCATCAACATGCTGTGCCGCATCATCTGGAGTCTTGCATTTGTCAAATCGTACTTTGGCGCCTTAGAAACGCCGTTTGAACTTTTTACATTGCAGCCTAACGCCGTTACATCTATTGTTTGTTTATCTGCGCCACATGTCATTCGACGCGTGACTGGCTCTGCCTCAAATCCTGCTACGTCATTCAGGGATTTGTTCGCCATTGGCGTGGCCTCTGTGCCAGTTGTCCTGCTGATGTGAGTTCTCGTCTTGTCCCTGACCCTGCCTGTCCTCATCTAACAACATCTAGTCTCTTTGCTGAACGCAGGTTCCTCGTGCAATGCTACAACTCGGCCCGCAGACCTAAGGCCGCATAGCTGCCATCACATAGAATACGATAGACAGCCGCACCCACCAGCGGAGAATTTAATCATCAAAAACAATCTTGGTTGCCTTCTTCGTCATGTCAACGTCCTTGAAGAAGGCTCCGTAGGTGTCGTGGGCCTTCTTCTTGACGGTGGTGCCGAATTTGAAAAGCTCGTCAGGGACCGGCTGGTTGGCGCCCTTGAGAATGTTGATCAAGCTATCGTTTGTGAGCAAATGACTTCGTCAGCTGTGAATGGCGGACTACTTACGATCCAGAATGCGCCTTATCCTGCTGAGTAAAAAACGTAATCGCCTCACCGGTCTTGCCAGCGCGACCGGTACGTCCGATTCTGTGGACATAGTCCTCGATGGTCAGAGGGAACTAGCAATGGTCAGTCTCAAGCCTGAAGGGGGATCACGGAGTAGCACGCACGGTGACATTGATAACAAGCTTCACCTCGGGGATATCCAGACCACGAGCAGCAACATCGGTAGCAACCAAGACGGGCGTGGTACCCGCCTTGAACGCCTCCAAGCTGCGAGTGCGCTGCTCCTGGCGGAGATCGCCGTGAATACCACCGACGCGGATGCCGCGCTGCTGCAAGAAGTTCTCGATACGGGTAGCCTCCTTCTTGTACAAGCAGAAGACCAAAATGCGATCGTCCTTCTTGTTGCCTTGTGTGTGCTGCTTGAGCAGCTGGAGCAACCTCTGCTCCTTGGCTCTGGGGTCAACGACCTCGACGCGCTGCGTGATGCGCGTGTTGGCCTGTAGCTCGACCGCACCGCTGGCCGTTTCCTTGCCGCTGGAGCCGATGGTGATCTTGATGGGGTCGACCATGAAGGACTCGGCAAGCTTGCGCACCGAAGCGGGCCACGTCGCCGTGAACATGACCGTCTGGCGCTCCTCGCGCGGCGGCATGCTGCCGAGGATCTCCTTAATGTCCTCCTCGAAACCCTTGTCGAGCATACGGTCCGCCTCGTCCAGAACGGCAAAGCGCGTTTGGCTGAGGTCGATAGTGCCGTCGGCCATGAAGTCCTTGAGACGACCCGGGGTGGCGACGATGACGTCGGCACCAGCACCCTTGTTCAGCAGAGCGCGCTGGTCGTCCTTGGAGGCGCCGCCGTAGATGCACACGCATCTGAGGCCGAGCAGAGAGGCGACGTGCTCGAGCTGCTCTTGAGTCTGCATAGCCAGCTCGCGTGTTGGTGAAATCACAGCGGCCTTGATGCTGCGCTTCTTGATCTGAGAAATGCCCTCAACAAGAGGCAGGGCAAAGGCCATGGTCTTGCCGGAGCCGGTCTCCGCAACACCAATGACGTCGCGGCGAGCCAGCGTGAAGGGCCAGGAAGCGGACTGGATGGGGGTCGGCTTCTTGTAGGCGGAGAAGGGGTTCTTCTTTATGAGCTCGGTCTGCGGGAGGTAGGAGAATTCCAGGATTGGGCGAAGGTGAGAGGACTTGTCCGTAGGGTCCGTGACGGTGATGGTCTCGGCGGTCATGAAGGCGTCAATGTCGGCTTGCGGAAGGCCGGTCAGGGCGACGGACTGCACATAGTCTCCGCCGGCAACGCCAGGAACGGCAGGCTTCTCGCTGCTGCCTATGCTCTCCGCTTCCTTTTCCTTCTTCTTCTTCTTGTCCTTCTTCTCCTTCTTTTGCCTCTTCTTCTCGGCCTTCTCGTCCTCGTCGACGTCCATCTTATCCTCCGCAGCAACAGCGGGGCTGTCCTCGGGAGACTCGACCTTGTCGCCCTTCGCCTTCTTCTCCTCCTTCCTCTTCTTCTTTTCCTCCTTTTCCCTCTTGCGCTCCTTCTTCTCCTTCTTCCTCTGCTTCTTCAACTCGGCGGCCTCGTCGCTGTCAACATCGCCACCGGCAGGGAGATCCTTGACCTTCTGCTTCTTGTTCGGGCGAGACGCCTCGACGGCACCGTTGTGCTCGGCCTCGCTGTCGGCGAGGGAATGCTTCGTGGCGGCCATTGTAGCGATCTCGAAATTTTGTCCCTGCGGAATTGACTTGCGACGCTGCGGTTCCCCTGGAAGAATGGATTTCGAGTCGAGGGGTGGAAACACTGGGCGCAAAGGCGAAGGGGGAAAAAAATTGCTTATCGATTGGCCTTATCGAGCTGAAAGTCGACGAAAGATAAGCGGATAAGCGAAACAGCATCAGGGTCCAACGCTACACCTGTTTCGGCCGAGACACAGGGCAGCCCCGCACCAAGATCGGAGCTCTTTCCACCTTCGTACATCAGTCCCCATGCGATCCCCCCGCCTGCCATTCTGATGTCCCGCTTCACCTTGATATTCCCCTCACTGCCAGCTCACTGCCAGCTGTCACTCTTTCAATAAAGAACCCTGTTCGGGCCTGATGGTTGTCTGATGAAGAATTGGGATTCGGTTGCCCTGCCGGTCCAGAGATCTCTAATTCCCTCCTAGGCCCCAGCTGCTCACTTGCCGCATAAAGAACGAGGCCTTTATATCCATCTCTGCTGGCTTCTCAACAGTGACATCCAGAACCACGAGTCTGGAAAGATAATGGTCGGGCTACTGCATGGTAACAACCGCCTAGACCGTTCCATAATCGCCCACAACTCAAGCGAGACTCGACACCTACGGTCTGACGAGCCGGCCGTGCAATAGTCGATCAAATTGGGCACAGGTGCTGCCCCCGTTTAGGCCAGCATGTCAGCCAATAGTGTCCTCGGCGTAAGCAACACGGCTCGAAACTGCAACGGGAACTAGCAATCGCCTGCAGTTCTTCGAATGTCTTCTGAAGCAGGCACAGATCCGTGGTCCGACCCTGCCGTAAGGTATCCCGCCAATGAGGCTGACCATTGATGCCCCATGGCGAATGTGCTCGCCGGATCACATCACCACCCTTGTGCAATCTGGCTATGCTGCGTTGACCCTTGCTCAGTCTTCAATGGACGGCAGCCCACGTTGCGCCTGTACATTGACAGGACCGCGCCCCATGGGGGCGAGAACGATGGAGAGGTGGTGGGAGGGGGTAAGGTAGATAATGGCGGTCTTCCTCCCAGTGGGGCCATATACAGATTGTCTCCGCGACCGTTCTATCCTCCCACACAAGACACTCAAGAACGAGATCATGGAGAGCTGTGAGGTACAAGGCAGGCCTGAACTGTACGGCTTGGGCCTCCGCGTGGCGTTTTATGTCCAATGGTTCGGGGCAATTATTGCGGAATATCTGGAGGTCGCTGGCCTCCCTGACATACGCTTCATTGGCCTGCTTCTTTCGGCTTCTGCCTTTCTCGGTCTTGTCGTTAAGGTGTCCTTGACAGCACTGCAGCCAGCCGATATTTACATCGTCTATCTCCTGGCAATAGGCACCTACCTCTTCCTCGTTCCGTTGTACGTCTGGAGAGCGTTGACCTGCTTCAATCCCTATTGGAACCCTTTCCGATGGTCCAACGAAACGCCGAGCCCCGCCTACAAGGGCCTCAACTTTGCCTTGCTCCTGGCACTGACGGCTGTGGGTATATGGTTCTGGTGCTCAGTCGCCCCTGAGGATTACTGCTCGCCATCTCAGTACGGGTTCTTCTTCAGCCGCGTCAGCCTCGGAAATAAGCCCTTCATCGCATTCAACGCGCTTCTTTGCTTCATCATCCTGCTGGCCTGCGTCTTAGTTCTTCTGTTGAAGACGGGTTGGAAGGTGCCGTTCTGGCGTGAAAGGCGCAAGAAACGCAGGATCAAGTCAGTCCCGCGTCGGATTATTAGACCACACAGCTGACATGAATTACCGCAGGCGAATGCACGTCATGATAGTGAAGGAGCTCAAGACGCTCAGCAACATTGCCGTGGCCGCAACGCTCACAGCCGCCATTGAGCTCACCGTCTCCTGGAATCACATACCAGATGTAAACAACATCTCCGACGTCGTCCAGATCCTTCCTCTTCTCGTCAGCGCCTGCTTCTTGGTACGGGTACTGTTCCTACATTATGCTGGCGCGGACGATGCGTCGGATTCTTCTGAGGAGGATAGCGATAGCGGCTCCAACAGTTACACGACCGAGTCGCAAGGCGGACCTCCGCCGCCGCCGCCTGTTCACCCTCGATGAAGTGACGCTCTGTATATGGACCAGGTCAAACGCTGCTATAGGGTTTAGGTGTCCAGCATGACACGATATCGAATGGTTTCGTGAGAGTAAAAAATCCAAGTACTTTTGCGCCACGAAATTCGTCCGGTTCCTTGGTAGGGTGCCTGGTCAGGAAATTCTGAAAGCTCCTCCACAGTCAAGGCACATGGCTCCATGTTGCCTATAGAATCAACGACTAATCATGGTGACTGTTATAAGGAAACACTGCTCTCTATACTCAGGAGGAAGAGCCTTGTTTTGCCTCCAATCACGAAGGCACCCATGGCGTCAGGGGTGCCCCAAATTACGGGTCCCAGTCACCCACTCCTCCGATTCTAGCTCAACACATATCTCTCCATTGTCCCGCTGCAGATAATCTTTCAACTCCTGCGCATTGGGGCCTATTACGTTAGATAACCTAGATATGCTCGCGAAGCACAGCGGTTGGCGCGGACGCCCTCTCTATCAAGACTTCGCTGGGCCACTTGGACCCCATATAGCTGTCACGCGTCGAACGCTGGGGGCCTATAGTGCCTCGCAGTCTCTGAGAGATGAGACTTCGGTACCGTTGTGCATGGCACCGTCTGCCATCGAGAAGAGGCGACTCGCCTCGCCCTCTTGCACCACTAGCTGCACCTACAAGATACCCCCGGCGTGAAGCCAGACCTCGGAGCGCGCGCGGGGGAGGTGCTGTGCTGGGTCGCCATCAATCCCGCCCCCAGCGAAACAGTGAGTAGCTACAGAGTCGTTTTTAGCGAAGTGTATCCATATTCGGTCCGCGTGGTATCCTGAGGAGCAAAGAGGTCGAACGAAGTCTTTCCACCGCCATAGAAATATCAGTTCATCACAACCCACGCCCTTCTGTCAGACTATCATATACGTTCCGTGAAGCCAAATCTGAGACCGCTGGACCGCCACCGCCCTAGTTCATCGCCTCTCCTACACATCAGGTGACGCAGCTCAACATGCTTTAAAAGTAGCTAATATTAGCCTCGAGGTATGCAACATTGGCCTTGGCCCGGTTGCACGGCTCCGCAAGCTCGTTGATCGTGCTCTGGCTGTGTTTGCTGATGGCCACCACAGCTGCGCCAGCCCGCTGGACCAGGTCCATGGGCAGCATGGCGCGAACGCCGGCGTTCTGCAGCACGACCTCGTAGCCGCCAAGACTCATCCTGACTGCGGTACCACTGTTCCGGTCTTCAAGGAACCGGTAATTCGCGATGTAGTCGAAGCATGATCGCGTCTCCTGCAGAACCGACACGACATGATGAGCAACAGGTCCGAATATCGCACCTCGTACCACAAACGAGGTCCAAGTAAACTCTTATGCGTGCCCAGCCGTCAGTGACGAGAGAATTACAAGGATCGTCAATTTTGCAAACTTTGTTCAACTCGGTAATCAGCTGGTATACGAACTCCCATAACAGAAAGAAGATGTGTCGCTGCTCAATAAACAAACAAAATAAGAAGCTCACAGTCTTCAGTATAACTCTCATACCAAAGTTACTACTCATAAAGGTTCTACAACATACACATCCTCCTTGGCTCGCGAGGGGGTTCATGACATCGTTACGAACAATGACCAACTTGCTTATGATCAGATTTGAGCTAAGGGCATAGCTTTCTCTTCTTCCGTGGGAGGCAATTCTCATCAGGGAGATACTCCTTCTCATGAACACCCCTCTCCAAAAACTCCTCATTGCTACAGAAACCCTCAGCAAATGCGATACATCGAGGTCGGTGCTCACAACATAGAGTCTTGCGCGGGCAATCCACGTAGTGACCACAAGGCATCCAAGCCACGCATCCCTTCCTCCTGTTGTTGTCCTCGGGCGACTCGACCGTAACGTGACTTGGCACCGTACAAAGCGGCCTGTCGCATAAATGAGAAATCTGGGTGTTTGGTGAAGTTTTCAAGCCGGCAGCAAAGACGACCATCTCCTGCAGGGTACAGAACTTCTTGGCACCATCCGCGTTGACTTGTGCGTAACCTCCGGGTTTGTTGGGAGCAAGCGTGCTAAGTCGGCACCAGCCATCTGTCTTGACATCCATGTTGCGGAGGAAATCGAGCGCCGCCTCGGAGTCGTTTGAGTACTTCTCGTATGCGGCCTTCTTCTTCTTTGCTTGAAGATCCTGAGGAAAGTTAGCCGGTTGAGGCCATGGCGTGCTAGCAAACTGACATATTTTCCGTCGCGGGTTTCATCTGTATCGGAAGCCACCAATGTCTCCTCTGATGAACTGCAATCGGTGTCGTCTGGTTCGTAAGGCGCCTCATCGTCAAGTTCATGACACTCTTTAAGGGTTTCAAGTGATGAGCGGGACATCTTCGAGCGTTTTGGAATAAGTACGTTGAGGTTGGAAGCCCAAAAAACGTATTGCTGATGATTGAGGACTAGAAACTGGGGGATGTAAGCCCTTATATCAATTTGAGACCACTATATCAGCTGCTCTCCCACTATTGAAGGATAAGAGGTGTCCTCGTATCGCGATATCGGCATCAACTGGCTAGATCTCTAGAGTTTCTTACCCCGGTCTGGGTTGCACATTGATCGCAACTTTGTAGATCACGAGTGGTCTTCCAAGTTTGATGCCCTGTTCTCTTGTTGTTCATTAACAACTCTAGCAACTGTTCGCCAACCCCGTGCCGACGCGACCTGCAACTTGATGTCAACGCAGCACACTCCCGGAATCATGATCAGCAGCTCGCTTCTAGAAGCTCCTTGTCAACGAACTACCTGGTGCCAGCCACCGCTGTGGACTTGCAACCCAATTCATGCTGCTGTCGTCAGAAAGTAGGGCAAAATAGCCCTCGCTGCATCTGGCACCGGTTGTAAGAGCCGCGGAGGTGCATCGCTTCAGCTGATGTGCACCGTTCTCAGGGGAAAAAGCAACGATAATGACGCCTCAGACCCGTTAACCCACAGACGCGCCCCGACAAGACGCAGATCGCCAGGGGTTTACAGTGCTTGCATGCGGCTGGTTTTGACAAGTTTTCTTTGGTATTCGAGTGTCTTCGTCATTCTCGTCTTCCTGGCAGGCGATTGCGTCGCTCGACAGTGATCACACATCGTAAGAGTACGCGACCTCAAGCTGCCTTACTTCATCACGTTGATCATGGTTTACTTCTCGAAGCTCAGGGGCATTTCAAGAAGCCGCTCATTTAGATCGCCGCCTTGTCGCCTGTGGATACGAGACTACAGACCTAGCCCGCGGGCGACAGGCACAGATGAGAGAGATTCACATGCTCGGCATGCATGATTTCGTACCAGACTTTGTCTAAACGTGACCTTCAATATATTCTCATAATCTCGACACCTCGAAAGACGCTGGAAGAACCGAAGGCTGAAAAGGCAATCCGATAGCCAGCCTCAGGTCCCACATGTTGCGAAGGGCGGACGACCCTCGAAGAAGACAAGCTGCGTGGTCAAGGCAATGTCCGCAGATTGAAGCCACAGAGGTGGAATGATAGGCATTCGTTGATTGTGAGAAAACCGAGAGATTGGTCATTGACTTGACCCTTGCCAAAAGCCCGCGAAAGACTTCGGTCCCGGCGGCGTTGTTAGCTGTCCCGAGCCTTCTTACCCGAGACACCGGCGCTGAGTGCCGGGGCCGTCGTCGGTCTCGCACAATCTCGTGAGATGTTTCCCAAGTCAAGCCCGAAAGCCGCAGAACATAGATGCAATAGACCCAAGTGACTCACAGCAGTGTCGTACGTTGAATTGACAACATTACCAGTCGCCGCCGACGAAAAGGCTAAACATCGCGATATGTCGAAGATGAAACCGTTGGCAGCGAATTCCCCAAGCATGACACAGGCTGGGTCGTATCCCTGGCGATCTAGAGATCGTATTAGCCCCGCATTTTGGTCTCATGCCTCGCTCAAAATTGCAGGGCCTCGTCACGCCTTCGTCGGTCCACACCGCCAGAGGGAAGAGAGCAATGTGCACCGGGATTCGGTTGAGGGTGGCGGGACCAGGTCTTCTTGCATTTTGCTATGGCTCTGTCGCGCCGCCAATAAACGCAACTACATAATTGGTATTTTAACACTGACGTACAGTACAGCCCTAACCCGTCGTAAGCCTTGTGACTGGAAAAACTGTCAAGGTCTGCGTTGCGGCAGCGTTGGCCTTCTTAGTACAGCGGCCGCCGCGGTCACAACGGTAGGCTTACAATCGTTCACCTGCATACCCGAATTTCCTTCCCAAACTCCGAATTGTTTTTGTTGAAAAACGTTTGCAACGACGAGAAGCTCGTCTCGGCCAAAACTGCCGGTTCACTCGGCCACACCACACACACCACAACCCCTCGGCCTCATACCCCTATAGCCAAACTCCGAATAAACAGTTAATGAAGAAAATGCGCGTATGATTTATGCAGATGCGGCAGTAGACTCGGTCTTGGCCTCAGTGCCCGCGAGGTTGGTAGGCTTTGCGTTGGGGTTCTTAGTGTAGTAGTCAGAAATGGCTGCCTTGATGGCGTCCTCAGCAAGCATGCTGCAGTGCAACTATTACTAAGTTAGTGACAAGCGCTATACTGTGTGCATGGAGAGGACGAATGGCGGACCTTGACGGGAGGAAGCTTGAGCTCCTGGGCGATTTCGGTGTTCTTGACACGGCCGGCTTGCTCCAAGCTGCACCGATTTGTCAGCGAATATTGAAGGGCATATAGGTCTAGAATAACTCACGTCATGCCACGAACAAGCTCAGTCAGGTAGCTAGAAGAGGCAATGGCTGAGCCGCAGCCGAAAGTCTTGAACTTAACATCAGAGATGGTGTTGGTCTTGGGGTCAACGCGGATGTTGAGCCTGCAAAGAGAAATGTCAGCATCCAATCTGCTGCTCTTGATATTTTGCAATGGTCTCCGAGTCGCATGGCATAAGCCGAAAGGGCACACAGGGTACAGCGAGCGTACGTCCGTCCAAGCGGGTCGCTGTGCCCTGGGTGTCGAGAGGCCAACACAAAGGTTTTCTTGCATCGAGGTGTAGTCCCGAGGGGGGGGAATGTCTTACTTCATGACATCACCGCAAGCGGGAGCACCGACAAGGCCCTGACCGACGTCCTGGTCACCCTTGGGCATGGAACCGACATTTCGGGGGCGGGAGTAGCTGTTTGGCGGACGTCAGCACCCTTCATCTTTCAAGCTTGATATCGAGGGTCACGCACTGGTCAAGGACCTTCTCGTGGTATGCCCTCGTTGCGCCGATAGTGACAGCAGGCGCAAGTTGGCGGGCGGGAGCGGCGGAGGGGCGGACGGAGGTGGTGAGGATCGCGCGGGAGGCGACACGAAGGGATCGAGAGAACATCGTGAAGAGTGTGGAGGTTATGAAACCTTTTTTTTCTTTTTGCGCTTTCGTGGGGGCTTCTTGTGTCGAGCTTTGGCAACTGTCGCAGTTGATCTGAAGTCGGCAAAGGCTGTGTAGGGTATCCGGAGTATGTCGAGATGATGAAGTCGAAAAAAGATGGCGAATATAGGAATTTGTTGAGATACGGTCGCAGTATTGAGGCCACGGGAGAGGAGGCGAAGGTTCCAATCGGGGATAACTGGGGAGGCCCAGCACTGGCAGAGGTGACTTGCGACTTGTGACGGAGAACGATGGCGATCTCGGTGGTAGACAGTTACAGCCACCAATCACAGCTGTCAATGACCATGCATTAAGTCATGGAGAGCTCACTAGGCTCGGCGCCTCGGAGAAGACAAAATTTCGGCTGTCTCCACTTCTCCGAGAAGCAGACATGTTGATTGGCCCAGATAAGCCGTGCTCCCTCGGCCCAACGAAGGATGAGATACGTACCTCGAAACACGACCCTCAGTCTGCCAGTCTGCCTGACTTTTACCAGCTGGCTGGGCGGGATTATCTGCTGTGGTGGAGCATTCGCCGGGGCGACAGCAATTTGTCATTGCCCTCGTCGACGAAAGAAATTGGATCTGATTAGATACGCCGGGCACCTCCGTCGTCGCTGCTGTTACGTACGCGTCCCGCTTTATTTCTTTTGTTCGGTTCTTCTGGTTTTTCCATGGACCCCTCAAAGTCCGGGGAAATCGGATTAGATCATATCTGATATCGTATCTGTAAACCTACCTGGAATAGTTCAGTATATGCATCAAAGAAGCAGAATGCACTTAATGGTCTTAGCAGGCCTTTACGCCCCACTCTCTACGTAATCGCTCGGAAGGTCCTCCAAGCTTCGATCGGCTCTTGGGTGACCTAAGGCGGGGGGCAAGCATCAACCTAAGCTTACAGCAGCTTCCAGCAGCAAGTCTAGGCACCGCGCCCTGTCGTGACTGGGATCCTATCGCGGGGCAACACCAATCCCACGGACTGCGAACACCAACTCAACGCCCTTCCTACCTACTTGCACAATCTGGGTAGACGGAGCTCAGTTCATCCACCTCCTCAAAGCTCGTTATACCACCGTTACGGAGGCGATTTCCCTTCCGCAAACATTTCCCGAGCACCAGCATCTATACGTTTTTTTTTTTTGAAGAAGCTCGTCACGGCAGCGGTGACCACGGCGACGGTTTCCACCATGGCGTGCCCGCATCTTGAGACTGTAGGCTCATGTTCGTCCTCCCTTCTAGGACTCTGATTACCAGTCTATCGAATTACGATGAAGCTCCTGACTAATTCCTTATAGCCCTTCAGCCACCAGCACCCTTCCACTCGGTGTACCGCGAGGATTGCACCCAATGCTTCGACTCTTTGGTAAGCCCACTTCCTTCTGCCTAGCCGTGCGTGCTTCTGTGCGATGCGTTCTACTAACCCGGGCTATCTAGGATGATCCGGCCGGTGTCGATGTCTGCCTCCAATGCTTCAACGGTGGTTGTGCCGGCGACCGCAACCATGCTCAGCTTCACCGACAGCTGTGGAATCACCCTCTCGTCCTTAACATTCGCCGCACTCGGAAAGTTGTTGTTCGCGATGAACCCCCCCTCAAGATGTCCAAACTCGCCATTGCGGCTGAGACCGAAGAGGACCGATTCGATACCGCAACTACTGTCAAGTGCTTGGAGTGCAACCACGATTTGGATAAGACAAGCGACAAACTTGCGCCCATCGTCGACGGGATCATGAAGGCCAATACCTTCTCCCGCAAAGAGGAGGTCAAAGCCTGGGAGCAAGAGCTGACCAGCTGCGAACACATATTGCTGATGCAGCAATCGGAGCCTCGGACCATTCAGTCAGGCGATCTCGGACACTGCTCCGCTTGTGATCTACACGAGAACTTGTGGCTCTGTCTGGAGTGTGGAAATCTAGGTTGTGGACGTAAGCAGATGGGCGGTGTTGACGGCAATTCCCACGCTCTCGCCCATTCGACTGAGTCCGGCCATGGTGTCGCTGTGAAACTGGGCTCCATCACCCCTGAAGGCACAGCAGACGTGTACTGCTACAAGTGTGACGAGGAGCGGATCGACGGAGATCTGGGTCAACATCTAGGTCACTGGGGAATCATGCTGGCGGATCGACAAAAGACCGAGAAAAGCTTGACGGAGATGCAAATCGAGCAGAATCTGCGTTGGGACTTCAGCATGACCACGGAGGATGGCAAGGAGCTGAAACCGCTTTTCGGTGCTGGCTTGACTGGCCTTAAGAATCTCGGCAACAGCTGCTATCTGGCCAGTATTGTCCAATGCTTGTTCGACATACCCGCCTTCAAGAACCGATACCATCTACCAGACCGCGACCTTCCTGCCGTCCAAGAGCCTGCGGCGGACCTCGAGACGCAGCTGCGCAAGATGGCAGACGGCCTGCTTTCTGGCCGGTATTCGAAACCTGATTCGGACGTTGTTGCCTCTGAGCAGTCTCCCGAGATCGCCCACCAAAAGGGACTGGCGCCTGCCATGTTGAAACATTTGATTGGCAGAGGACACGAAGAATTTTCTACCATGCGGCAACAAGATGCATTTGAGTTGTTGCTGCACATCTTCAAGCTGGTCACGCGATCCCAGCACCCGTCTGACCTCGGCGATCCTACCCAATCGTTCCGGTTCGTCCTGGAGCAGCGACTCCAATGTCTTGGATGCAAGAAAGTGCGGTACACGACCAATGAGCAGGATACCATCTTCATCGACGTGCCTCTAGAGAAGATGCCCGCAGCCGACGGAGCCGAGACGAAGCCGGACGCATACAAGGCAGTCACGCTGAAAGAGTGCCTCGACAACTTCACAGCCGAAGAAGTTGTGGAATTGACATGTTCTGCATGCGGTAGCAAGGATGGTTACACGAAGCGCTCCCTATTCAAGACGCTCCCGGAGAATCTTGTCGTTAACGCTCGAAAGATGACAGTTGTCAACTGGGTGCCTATGAAGATTGATGTACCGGTCATCGTTCCTGATGAGCCATTCCCTCTCGATGAGTATCTTTCCAAGGGCTTGCAGGCGTCCGAAGAGACGCTGCCAGACGAACCTGAGGCCGCTGCCCCGGCTTTTGTCGCCAACCCCGAGGCTGTCAGTCAGCTCGAGGCCATGGGCTTTGGCCGCAACCGCTGTGATAGAGCTTTGCATGCCACCGGCAACTCCGATGCCAACGCTGCGATGGAGTGGCTCTTCGGACATATGGAGGATCCCGACATTGATGAACCCTTGGTGCTAAGCGCAGGCGCTACTGCCGGAGGCGGCTCGGCTGACCCTGAGAAGATTGAGATGCTGGGAGCCATGGGCTTCTCCGTCCCTCAGGCTAAGAAGGCTCTCCGTGAGACGAACGGGGATGTCGAACGAGCTGTTGAATGGCTCTTCAGCCACCCAGACGACCAAGGCATATTCGACGACGATGAGGCGGCTGCCGGAGCGACTGATTCTTCTGTCTCCAAGGCAGAGGCAGGAAGCGCAGCTACCCCTGCCAGATACCAGCTCCAGTCCATCGCCTGCCACAAGGGCACAAGCATTCACGCTGGGTATATTACTATTCAAACTAGCATCCGCGATACCGTGCTAACGACGATTGCAGACACTACGTAGCCTTCATCCGCAAGGAGATCAACGGGCAGCCCGCGTGGGTTTTGTTCAACGATGAGAAGGTCGTCGAGGCGGGTGAGATCGAGGAGATGAGGAAGTTTGCCTACGTCTATTTCTTCAAGCGAGTCTAGACCAACGAGATGATACAGAAAGGCGTTTACGGCACGGGGTCAAGATGAAAATGGGTCAGACATTACTGCCCAAAGCTTAAGGATGGCACGAGGTGGTATGCATCAACTGTTAAACGGAGAGTAGCATGGCGGGAGCGGCGGCTGAATGCAAATGATAAACATGCATGGAAGAAATAGGAAAGGAGAGCATGAGACCACATGGTCAAAAATTAGTAACAACTGATATTCGTTGATCCAGATCGGCTTCATCTTCAGCTGTTGCAGACGACTACTTCCTTGGGGTAAATTTCCGTAACCACAACGCCAAGACGCCCATGCTATGCCGGTATCGGGCACGCACCTTTCCAAAGATTCCCGCTCCAGGGGCCGGTACTGAGTAGCCAGACGCCCTTCTCACCGTGCCTCATAATGTTACATGTTGTCGGTACGTTGGCTGCTCATTCAGCCAGACGGTAGCTCACAAGAGTATCAACGCGATGATTGCTCGTGCTGAAGCCACGCAGCTGGACGCGCTCGCCGTTCTCAATCTCCTTGGCGTCGCTGTCACCCCACTCGACGGGGACCTCGCTGTCGGCGTCTGCGTAGACGAGCACGTTGAACGTGCAGTCGCCCGCGAGTTGGGGGAGGAAGGTCACCGAGGCAGTGATTTGTCGGAAGATGGCGGCGATCTCGTCTTGGATCTCCTTTTCGGTCTTTTCGGGTGCGGCTTCTGTCGTCGACCTGTTCGGTGCAAATAGGGAGATCCCATCCGTCAGCCATGGGGATACGAGTAAGTGGTGGAGTGGAGGAGAAACAACGTACCCCGGCGCGGCGTTTTCCTGGTCCGATGCCTTGGATCCTGACTTCGACTTGGACGACTTGGACTTGCCGAAGATTTGCACCTACAACGCCATGACTTGTCAGCAGGGAGGGGGGTGGGAGGCTCTTTTTAACGAAATCCGCGGGCAATGGAGTGGTGCTCTGACATCGAATTGCCAACGCTCGACGTGTTCACCCGTGTCCTTGTTGGTGATGACAATGACAAGCTTGGAGATCTTCCCACGCAGCATCCAGCGGTCCAGCTGGCCCATGATCTTCTTGATGTATGCCCTGACCTGGTCGTCGGACGATACTGCAAAAAGGGGGCCCCCTCGTTAGCTTGCGCTCGTCGCAGTCAATCGGGGGTGGGCTTTGGGATCCGAACCTAGCATGTTGAGGCCATATTTCTTGACGCTATCAAAAAATCGCGTGTCAGTGTTGTACAAAAGACAACAAGCGGTCGCAATGTAGGAAAAGGTCAGCTGCACTTACGCGGTGAAGTCTTCGGCGGGATACACCCCTCTTTGGAAGCTGGGAAACGGTCAGCTCCAGGTTGCGAGCAGCGGAGACAGTAACCGGGAAAAGTATTACAGAATGGTGTGTATCGAGTATTGGAACTAGAAATGGGGACATCAGCGTCAGCGTTATGTGTCCTTGTCGGCTATTGCGAAGCTCGAGAGCAGGTCGTCCTGAGGAGAGGACCGGGGGGGACGGGGGTGACTGACGAACTCGGCCACGAGCTTTGCGCTGCCCTTGAGGGCGAGCTTGTGGACCTTGGACTTGTCTGATTTGTCGTCGGCGCCCATGGTGGTAGATGTAAGTCAAAGGGGGGGTAAGGACGGAGGCTGGGCGGGTGAAGGTCTGTCGATTGATGGACAAGGCGATGGATTGATGAGCCGGTTGGGTTTGTTTACTTTTGGCGGCCAAATTGATTTTTGGCGGGGTGATTCGAGCTGACAGGGCCCTGCCTACCTGATGTGTACACCTCCTCCAGCATCTCAAATGTTAGCGCGACAAGGGTCCCACTGTTACTCCCCTATGCGATTCCAGCCTACCCTGGTAACAGTGGGCACCCGGCCACGCTAACATATGAGATGCTGGAGGAGGTGTAGTGCGGGCGGTGACTGACAGCTGAAGGGGGCCCTGGGAAGGGCGGCCCGACCGCGGCGGCGTCTTTCTCCACTTAACGTCCGCCGACATGCCGCGTGAAGTCTCGGCGACGGAGGACGGAATGCAGATTGCTTGGCTGTTTTATTCAGCTCAAGGTGATGGTACAACCAGGCCAACGCTTGCCCACCTATGATTATCCGCCGTAAATATCTGCGATTGATGCAAATGAGCACCGCTTGGCTCGTCGTATTATGTAGTACTACTATCTTCTACACCATTCGCCTCGTTCGCAAAGCCAGAATGATGGATATGCCGATTCGGAACGCGATTATTCAACACGTTGGTTCATTCGGCGATGAGCTGTGGTTTGATCCTGAATACAGACCTTCTATGGATCCGAACCACCGATAGCCACATCAACATAAGGCGTAAGTTAAGACCAGATCTTTTGCTTTTTAAAAGAATCGCTGCACAACTGGTCATGTTGCAACTGCTATAGGATGTGATCAGAAGATGATAACTCTCCCACGGTATAAATGGATTAGAGAAGGCAAGTTCGCATGGCAGCAGATGAGCGCTGGAGCTAATGCAGGCGCAATCCTCTAAAATCAAGACGCAAATCATCAAGGAGGCAAAGAATTACATGTGTACATGTCACAACGTTCATGAGCAGCACCGGATCACATGGCACTAGAGAAGACTGGTGCGGTGTATAACACAGGGGTATATTCATTAATTACTCAAAATGCAATCACGACATGATCTAGCCGACCGGGGCGCAAGTGAACGGGCTGTGGATAGCACCGGTTTCGAACTTGAGCTTCTGTTGAGGGAGTTAGCAATCTGTGCATGCCCGTAAATATGAGAGGAGAACTTACGATTTCGACGATACTGGCGTAGGTACCGCAGACAAGGACAACCATGCCAATGATGAAGCAGAGACCGTTCAGAGCGGTCTTGCCGAGGTTGTGGCTGGCGAAGGGAGAGCCCTCACGGATGAGCATGAACCACATCATGGCAGGGAAGTAGAAGGTGAAGCCAGAGATGAAGAGGGAAGAGCTGATAGACAGGAGCTCGGAGAAGAAGGGGATGGCCTCGGCGATGATGAAGGCGAGGATGGTAATGACGGTGATCAGAACCAGCCATGTGATCCATCCCATCTTGGTGTTGATGAAACGGATGATGGAGTCCTTGTAGACACGGCCGTGAATGTAGCGACCGACAACAGTGGTGTTGATGGATCCGGAGATGAAGATAACCGGCAGACCAACACCAAAGGCGATCTTGGAGATCAAGGGGCCGGCGGACAGCAGAGCAGGGGCCTGGACATCCTGGCCAACGAAGGCGTAGATGAGGGCGCCGGTGAGGGTGTAGATGAAGATTTCAATCAGACCAAGGGCCCAGATGGACTTCTTGTAGTCGGAGGGGGTGTGCATCTCGTCCATGAAGGAGAACTGGCAGATGGCGAAGCTGTAGGCGAAGACAATGTTCGTGATGGCGACGAAACCCTCGGCGAAGGTGATGCCATCCTTGGGCCAAGCAGACCAGTGGGGGCCGGTGATGCTGTCCTTGTTGATGCCGGTCGCGATCATGGTGATACCAATGGCGAGGATAATGGAGACGAAGTCAATGTATCCCAGGATGGCGACTTCGGCAAAGGAAGGCGGGATGGCAAGGACGAGCAGGATGATGGCAGAGACGACGGCGAAAACGATGGAGCAGGCGCCATTGTCGGTGATGTTGCCAAAGGCGATTGCGCCGGTGAGAGTGTGAGAGCTGACCAGGAAAGTCAACTGCAGCGCGAACATGAAACCAACGAGCTCGTAACCGAAGCGGCCCATCATCAGCTGGCCGGCGTCGGCGTAGTGCGACACGTGGGGGAACTTGAGCTTGACCTGACCGACGATGTCACTGGTGTAAATGGCGATCAGACCGAGGCCGATGCAGCAGATGACACCAGCGACCATGCCGAGGGTCGCGAAGGCGGCGGGGAGACTGAGACTGCCGAGGGCGATGGCCTCGACGATGAGGACGACGGTGAGGCGCTTCCAGCCGAGGCGGTGGAAATGCGCGCTGCCCTGCGCGGCCTTCTGCTTCTCCAGGTCTTGGCGGTTGAGGTCGGTGACCTCGCCCACAACCTCTCCGGGAAAGACGGCATCGCGGGAGAACTGGGGAGCGACGACGGCACCGTCCGACTTGGTGTCCTTGGCCTCAGCCCCGCGAGTCTGTCTGATCTGGTCGTGATCCATACTTGCAATCGTCGCGCGAGCGTGATGCTTTTTGGGTGTATGGAAGTGGTGTTGCGAGACGTGGGGCCTTGTAGTGCGCAAGGTTTTTTTGAGAGAGGGTTCTGGCCTCGTGTGTGGGTGGCGGACCAAGTTGGGTTGTTGTAGTGGTGGTGTTGCACCCGAGCACTCTCACACACACTGGAGAGGAAGAGACCGGGTTGAGCTGGTCGAACGGCAGTTGAGAGACAGTCAAGCGCCGGTTGGACTGAGGACGAGGGAAAAACAGGTTCGAACAGAACGAGAAGATGGGAGGGAGGAGGATATATGGTGGCAAGAGGCGGAGCATCAGCACCGACCCCGGAGTCAGACCGAGGGCTCATAGTGTAGACTCGACTCGTCGGAGTTGGAATGAAAGCAACGAGAGTGGCCCCGGCACACTTGAACAAGGGTCTTATCTATTCCCCCCCGCGATCTTGGAGCGGTGACACCGGCAACTACGAATGCGAGGGGTCGGGAAGGGGGGAAATGGAGGTTCGTCAGCCCGGGTCATTCACAGTGATATCAAAAGCTCGTCCCATCCCCGTCGATTCCGTGCGTCGTGATTTTGCGGGGGAATAGACCGTTGCAGAGTTTCCCCGCGAAATCTACCAGCGTCCCTGAAATTCCAGACGCCACTGAGGGCGTCCCGAGTTTCCCTGGAGGAAATGCGAGTCTATCTGGTTTTGCGTTGTCAGGAAAACAAGGTCGCGTCGAGGGCGTCGAAGTATGCGATGGCACAAATGCGGGACTGAGGCAATTCGACAAGTTTTGCCATCGTAATAAAGTGGATTTTCTGACCTCTTCTTTACATAATGAACCCAGCAGTAGAGCCGCAGAGTGGCCTCACCTTGCCCCTTGAGTCAGTCCATACCCATGATCAGCCCCGAAATACGACCGGTTCACTGGGAACAAGCCTGGCATGGCTAGGATAAGATGGCCCCTGTTGCCGGGGCAGCTCGTGGTTGGCGTGACTCTGTGACTGGCGAATATCGAGTCCTCTTCTCGCTCTGTTTACGGAGTTGAGACTGCCCGAAGAACTCTGTTTGACCACATCGGACGTTGGGCCAAGAGTATGAGGCTCAATTTCAGATGAGAAAAAAAAAAAGCCAAGTTGGCGATTGCCGAACAAGGGGGGCCCTGAGCCGCTCCTCGGGCAGAGATAGTCGATGATTTTTGCAGTGTGCCTGAACGCGCTATGCCAGTCGTGGTTGCAGTGCCAGTTACCCGCAGAGGGATGCATTAGAAAACGTAATAGCGTGGCCCGTAGTCCCGTAGAATTCCGACATTCTCGAGTCGTGATCCTTGCTAATTCCACTTGCAAGGTCACGGATTGGGAAGGCTTCTAGAAGATCAACCAGGAGGCGGAAAAGGCTTGTCGACGCCTCCCACGTAACTCCCTGTACCCGAGAGGGCGAATTCCCTGCAAATCTCAACCTGTGCGCTGTTGGCGACGCGAGATCTCGAGACTTTGGGAGCATCCATGTTCGAGACTCCAAAGCCATGAGCGTAGGATGGAACCGGCGCAGACCCTTTTCTTTCTCTTCCCACCCGCTCTTGGCATTCTGTGACTGGTCAGCTGAATTCAAAAGTGAAAAAGCTGACATACTCTCATTACCAACGGTAGAGATAATGGTTTCGGGGCCCCGTTTGGTGGTTCATTAAGCAGCAGCCATTTTCGCCGAATCGACCGACATTCGAGGGCGCGGTGGCAAGCAAAGACCGGTTTCAGAACGGACTCGCTAGCGGGACGATATTCTCAGTTGTGACGGCAGACAATCGTCAACGCGAAATGGCGCTGATCGAGCCTGCGTCTGCTTCGAAGCGGATCCGAAGGTTTGTTCTTGCATCGCAGACTCGGCCGAGGTGCCGCGAACCGAGCACGTCTGGCAGCTCGACGCGGCTTTTTCTTCGCTCTTCTGGGGAACCAGAACGAGGACAGGGGCAAGGCACAAGGGGGGCTGTCCGAGAGACCAGGGGTAAGGGGAGGCTTGAGTGCGACCCGTTCGCAGTTGGGGGTTGGGACGAAGCAATTGATAATTCCAATTGTGTGATGGAATCTGGGGTAAAATTGCGGGGATGGGGCCAGTTGCCGCCAAAAGGGAAGTATTGAACGCCCGCGAGCCCTCGTTCTCCTCCGAGTTATCAACGCACTTCTCTCCGCGGCCCTGCTGGTGAGTCGATGCCTGAGTCGTGTCACTTTCGTCTCGGTTCAGCCGGCGAACGCATCAACGGCCGAGATTGCTGCAGTGCGGGTCATCTTGGTCATGTCTTCGCCGATGAGCGGAACGATGGGCGGAACAAACTTTGTCAGCATGCTCCGCTACATGCAGCTAAACCCAGGCGAGCCAATCCGGCGCTCCTTATTTGACTGCCGTGGAAAGCTGAGAGTACGAGGCATTGCGTTCCCACGAGGCCCAGGCCTCGTCCAGCACCGGCAGGCAGTACTTGTCCCGCCAGAGAAACCCGGCAAGCAACTGCTGCAGATTCTCGCGTGTGCGCCGCTCTCGAGGCAGTATGTCTCTGGCTCTCTCAAAGACTTTTTGTAAGCGACACGTGAACCATTGACGGTCCTCCGTTGTTCCTGAGCCGACGATACCGACGAAGAGAACCCACAACAGAGTGGCGTCGTGGGAGACCCAGATGAGCGCGATCGAATCCGCATCGTCGAGCGCAGCGCGCAACCTTGCCACCAGGATGCGGACCATGTTCCCGGTTTTTGGTATCTCTCGCAGGACGGCGTACAGGAAGACATGCGCGGCAGACACCAGAACGAGAAACCGTTTCTGCACAGGCGTGGCCGCCCGACGTTCCACGAAAAGAAAATGCAGAATGGAACTGTCAGCGGTGTTCATGACGATTCTGATGGTGTCTGCTGACACCAACCCCGCCTGCGAAGATACTGCCTGCCTGAGCGTCGTGAAAATCTTACGTGGTTCATCGCCCTCGCCGGGGTTGTGCCCTCCGAGACTGTGCAGGTGACGCAAGGAAGGCGTCATTGCGCGATCCACGACTGACGATGGGAGAGACACCTGATCCAGAGTATGGAACATTGGGAATTTGGGGACTCGCCCAAGAGCCGACGCCACCTGAATATCGATCCTGTAAGATTGAGATGAGTGAACGACAGGAGTTTGTATTGGGGACTCGAGCTCACCAATTGATGCAGCGACATAGGATGTAGTCATGGCCGATCGTGTCCCGTCCGCCCCGAGCTTCGATCATGGAGTAGAGTCCAGTCAAATGGACGTCAGCCGCGTCGAAACGGCCCTGGAACGCCTGGCAGTTTTCCGTCAGCGCTGCGTGGCATCCAGAAATTGATAGCTACTGACTTCGATACTTCCTAGCATGGCCACACCAGCGAGGATTGAGGCATCCTCGCTCGCACTTTGAGCATACTCACGAGACTGCAGGCGGCTTCTGATCATCCTCATGACCTCTCCTTTCTGCATGTATCCTTCGCGTTGAAGCTTTGGATCCAGCAACGGCATGGCTGTGGTTAGGAACTCGGCCGCCAGAGACAGGGTGGCGCGCATCATGATGGCGCTCTGCATGGCATATGGAAACCATGGTCTCTGCGTGTCGGTTGTGGTCGAATTGAGATTGAACCTCGTGATGACTGCAGAGTCAGCCGGCAGGAAACAAAGCTCCTAGGCGAGGCGCGCCATGGAATAGCAATCAATCTCACAATATTTGACCAGAGAGTCCACAGAGGGATTGCTCGGGATGGGCAATGTGTTGAAAGGGTCCGCACTGTCGCTCCCTAACCTCTGAACCCAAGGTGGCAACAAAGAAGCAGATGTGGATTTGAACGAGACCGGATCAAACTGGAGAGGAATGAGCGATGCGCCGCGTTTCATTGAAATGTAGTTGGGAACGACGGCGTACACGGGAATCAGACGCAGTTGCTTGTTTTCCGCGTTTCTTAGTAGGACGACTCGAGGTCCCGGACAGCCTGAAGCGGCCCTTTAGTTGGGATTTGTGCATGGAGGTGTCCTTAGATGTGAGAGCCATGTTGGCGCCCATCTCGGACGGGCCTTTCTGAAAAGCCGTTCTGATGGCATGACTTCGAATGGCTTTGCTGGCAGGCGGGAAATTGCCCTCTTCAGCGTCACCAGTGACGAACTTGTATTCAGGCGTCGGACTCATAGTACGAACGAGCAGCACGGACGGACAGAAAAGGTCTGGTGTTGCAGACGACCGATGTCGCATCGATCATGCTACGGTCGGTAGCTGCCGCGGGTCCTTTGGTACCGACCGACGGAGAATGAAAGCCCCGTGCCGTGTCGGTCCTGGTAGCCGGGGGTCGGAGCCGAACCGTTAACAACGGAACGGAGGTCCTCGGCTCGAGGGACGTGCGCTTTGGCTGACGGCTTGGTCGATGACTATTAGCAAGCGCTCGTGAGTTAGTAATCGACCACGCTGAAGGTCAGATACGAGGGGGAAGTCTGGTGGTGTAGATCCGAACAGCGATGAAGGGAGGAGCCTGCCAAGTTGGGCTTGCCGAGTTGGGTAAGGCGAAGTTCAAGCCACCAATGGCGGTTGATCTATCGGTGGACCTTGTCTAGGTAGTCATCGCTCATTGGTCCTCCAAGTTAGTCCGTCCTTTTTTCGTCCGTCTCGGCCTCCGAACGCCGCACGATCCGTAAGCAATCCAAGACAGGCATCATCATATATTATCAATCGCCATGAGAATCAACGCCGCGGTACCTGGGTGAGGATACGTTTGGCATGTTGCGGTAATATCGATTTTGATCAACCAATCCCTGGAGCGTTTCTGGTCACAGTCGAATCGCGAACCATACAACTTTATAGCTGCTGTGCAATTGAGAAGCTCATCTGGACCTTCAGTCCTCTGTTCGCGTGTGTCTGTCTCATCAAGTTCAGTCACTTGTCACCATGGACGAGCACGAGCGCCCATCAAAGAAGAGAAAAGTGCGAAAAGGAACCCGTAGCTGCTGGCAGTGTGAGTTTCGTCCGAAGACGGCCCCGCCTTCCCGGAGTTCGGAGCACTGGCTGGACCCCGGATGACATGGGACGCAACCCGTTCGCTCTCAGGCAGGAAGAGGAAAATCCGATGTGAATTCGCTTCCAACGAGGACCAGACTTGCAATGGCTGCAAACTCCGCGGTACTTCCTGCCTCAGCCAAGAATTCATCGACGATGAGCCCACGGGACGCTCGGAGCGCGGCGTTGCTCAGCGTCTCGCCCGGCTGGAGGAGTTGATGGTCAAGCTGGCCGACAAGATCGGCCCCGACAACTCACCTGAAAAGACCAGCACGCCGACGACTTCGGTAGATGGGTCGGTGTCGACCTCCGAATCAGTCCCTACTCCGGACCGTCGTCATCGGCTGGCCACCGACCCTACCGCCACCGCGTCGTCGCACCTGGATTCCAGACCTTCACAGCCAGGGTCAGAATCTCCTCACGGCTCGTTGAAACATGAACGAATGTTCAAGGAGCTCTATGCAATGTTCCCGTCGACTCGAGATGCCAAGATCATTATCGAATCAAGCCGAGGGCCCGTTTTTGTCCTGATTCTCTTCTACTCCTACCAAGACATCCTCGAGGGCAAATCCCCGCCGACGGCCGCCCTCTCCGTCGTGCCGGACATTTCTAAGCACCCTGCCATCTTGGCCAAGCATCTGCTACAGTTGACCATATGTCTTCAACAGCTACCGCCATGTTTTGACTCATCCCGGCTCGGCTTGAAGCATTCCATTCAAGATACCATGGCTGAGTGGGTGGCAGCCGCGAACCAGGTCACTTCTAATGATGATTTAGTAGGCTCCGCCGAAGGCCTCGAGTGTCTCATCTTGCAGGGCTTCTATCTAGTAAACTCCGGCAACCTTCGAAAGGCCTGGCTAGCCATGCGAAGGGCCCTGAGTTTGGCCCAACTAATTGGCATTGAACGGAACGGCAATCGACCTCTCCAGTCATGCGATCCTGCCACCGATCCAGCAATGATACCCGCGTCGCATCAGCTCTGGTACCGCATCAACTTCTGCGACCGTTACTTGTCTTTGCTGCTCGGTATGCCGGCCGGTACGCAAGACAATAGCTTCAACTCGGACGCTTTCATCGCCCACGACACGCCGATGGAAAAGTTAGAAAAGAAGTACACGGTGATTTCACTCCGCATAATCGATAGGAACCATGCGTCTTCCAGCGAGGCCTACGCCATGACCCAGTCCATCGACTGCGAGCTCGAGACGGCAGCCAAAGCCATGGGAAGGGGGTGGTGGGAGATTCCTCCTTTGCCTGACTACAACGACACGACGACCCAGATGGGCGTCATGTCCCATTTGATGCTGCAGATCCACCACCACAGTCTTCTCATCTTGCTGCATCTTCCCTACATGCTTCGCAACCCGACCAACGGCCGCTTCGACTACAGCAAGAACACTTGTCTGGAGTCGAGCCGCGCGGTGTTGCGACGATGCGTCCTCTTCCGCACCGCGAACAACGCCGTCTTCTCCTGCAGGCACATCGACTATTCCTCGTTGATGGCGGCCATGACGTTGCTACTGGGCCACCTCACCAAGCCGCCAGGAGTGCGAGACGACGAATGGGCGCAGCAGCGGTTGGAGGACCGAGCATTGGCCCAGACTGTCATGGATAAGATGGATGAACTGGCGCGCCTGAACCACGACAAGCTTTCTGGGGAGAGCGCCGAGATCATCAAGCAACTTCTCCCCATCATCGACGGCTGCAGCGACTGCCTGGCAAACCACCCTGCCGAGGACTGGAACGTCAAACTCAGCATTCCGTACCTCGGCACAATCAACATCAACAACTCGTTGAGCCAGAATGCACAGTCTCACACGCTAGACCTCAGTCACTCTCAACTCCCAACGCCGACAAACACCACCACAGTCTCGCCCGCCTCGTTTCCGGCAGCCCAGGAGACCCCTCCAGCGTTGTCTGTGGACGGCGTCCTTGGGCAGGATTTTACGATTCCGAGTGAGGACATGTGTACCGGTTTCAGCGCCGATTATCTCGGATGGCAGTGTCCAGGCATCACCGCCGAGGCAGGAGATTGGGCGTTTCAGGGCGTCGACACGACGTACTGGTCTCTGCTTAATAGCGGCATTTCCCCGTGTGGAGTGGATTTCGAACAGTCAATGTCCCGTAGCAAGCCCTCATAATGTCCGGCTTTGCGGTGTTTGTGACAAAACTATTGCCCAAGTATAGGTTCCCGCTTCGATGCACCGACGGCGGAGGTAGCAAGTGGTTTAAAAAAAAGCTGCCTGAATACTCGAGTTCTGTTGGCCGTTGAAAACCTCGCAGGACGTTTTGCGCAGGTAGCTGGCGCCTGAACCAGTCCTCTATTTTCAATGTGTCAAGGTGCTGTCTGTCTGCAGGCAAGACGGGGGTAACAAGCAGTTTACATAGCTCGTGCGTGTCTCTATACCACAACGTTGACGTCAGGGACTCGGTAAAAAGAAGCACCCGACAGTTCATCTAAATGCTGCTGCTCGCCTGGCGAGAAATGCGGCGTTGCTCATTCGTCCCCGCTCGTACTGTACGGTGTTCGGTTGGACCTTCCAGTGCCGATTGCGCTCCGAAGCGACTCGCATCGTTGCAATGCCTAGAATCGCCGAATGTGTACAGCCAGCCCAGGAGCGGCACAAATTTTCAGACATCCTTGCCTTGAGCTCGATGGTTTTTGGGGCTAGTGAAGAACTATCACCCTGTTCTGGAAAACGTTTGGAGGTACCGGTGTTGTTCCAGGACTCACGCTGGATAAAGATTTCCCCTCGGCTTTGCTGTGCCCATGGGGGTAGACGGGTCAGGTCCATGTGCCCCCTTTCCCACTTGTCCTTGGATTCTGGCTTGCTCATGTAGATGATTTTTCTGGAAACTGACCCTTTTGTCTTGCATTGGCCATTTTACGAGAAAGTTTTCGGTCTCTCAGCTTTTCGAGGTTTCGCCGCCCTGACTTCCACCGTCAGTCGATTTCGAACGAAGTGCTCCCGCAAAAGAAAAGGCAAAATCAACATCTCTTTCAACCTGTTCGTGATGAATTCCAGCAGTGCCGATACGGACCGTGTAGGGTCGGCTGCATTATTTGTCTTGTTCAGCGGTCTAGCAGTAAGGGTTGTTCCGGTGTTGTTCGAAGGACAGTAGCTGACGTTTAGGAGGTTCTGGCATACACGGCATGGAGTTGCATCTACAACCTCTACTTTCACCCTCTCGCAAAATATCCCGGGCCTTTCCTAGCAAAGATCTCACCGGTAGGGCGATTTTTCTTTATCGCACCCGTGTAGATGCTGTGTTGATTCTAATGAGCTGGTAGGTCTACAGTATCTATGGGTTGTTTCGGGGCCGCTGGCCCTTCGATGTTCACCAGTTGCATCTCAAATACGGTACATAATAAAGGATCTTAGCGAACCTCGAAGCTATGAGATTGATGCTGTAGAAGGTCCCATCGTGCGAATTATGCCAAATGAGCTGGCCTTCACCCATCCACAAGCATGGAAAGACATTTACGGACATCGACAAGGCCATCCGCAATTTCACAAAGATCGTATGTTTTGTTTCTCTCGGTACACTTTATTATTTCCAGCTAACATGAAGCAGCGATCCAGTGAGCCTGAATCTCGTACGACAGCGTCTACAACAGTTCATACTGACAAAGCCCCCTCCCCAATCAGCGTCGGATCCGTCCAGGACATACCGGGCTCGACAACCCTCACAATGGCCGACGACGCGAACCACACTCGACAAAGACGCGCCCTGTCCCACGCCTTCAGTCAGAAGGCCTTGCTAGAGCAAGAGAGCATCATCCGCGGCTACGTCGACCTCTTCGTGGAGAAGCTTACTCCGTTCTCAAAAAGCCAAACACCCATCAACATCTGCGACTGGTTCAGTAAGTTCGGCATCAAGCATTGCGATAATATCTCTGTGTTGAACCTTTGCGCGTACTGATACGGATTTCGGCGCCGCAGACTTCACAACCTTCGACATCATCGGCGACATGGCCTTCGGCGAACCCTTCGGCTGTCTCAAAGACGGCGTCTTCCATTCCTGGGTGTCGCTCATCACTCAGACAATCAAGGCGGGAGCCTACGAGCAAGCGACGAGACGCATGTTCAAGACGGGCAGCCCTCTGCAAAAAGCCCTCGTCAGCCTCATCCCAAGCGACCTCCGTGAGAAGAGATTCCGTCACCTGGAGCTGAGCCGGGAGAAGTGCCTCAAGTAAGCCAGCTGCCATCACTGAAAAACCCCACGCATTCATCTCCCCACTCTTCGTCGCTAACCTTACATCCCTCCTCGGGAAAAAAAGACGCATAGACGAAGGCCTCCGCCGCGAACACCGGGACTTCCTCTACTACGTCCTCCGCCAGAACGAGAAAGGCGGCGGCGGCATCCGCCAGGACGAGATCATCCTCAACAGCGCCCTCTTCATCGTCGCCGGCTCCGAGACCACCGCCTCCCTCCTCTCGGGCCTGATGATGCACCTCATGCGCACCCCGCACGCCTACCGCCGCCTGACCGCCGAGATCCGCTCGGGCTTCGCCTCCGCCCGGGACATGAGGTTCCTCGACCTGCAGGAGCTGCCCTACATGAACGCCTGCATCGACGAGGCCCTGCGCATCTTCCCGCCCGTCCCGACCGGCCTGACCCGCACCGTGCCGGAGCACGGCGACGCCGTCGCCGACGAGTTCCTGCCCGGCGGCACCACCGTCTCCGTCTACAGCTGGGCGGCGACGCACTCCCCGTCCAACTTTACGCGTCCGGACGAGTTCGTGCCCGAGAGGTGGATCGACCCGGACTTCGCGGCCGAGAATAAGGAGGCCAGTCAGCCGTTCTCGCTCGGCCCGAGGGGATGCATCGGGCGGCACCTTAGTTACCTGGAGCTGAGGCTGATATTGGCGAGTTTGCTTTGGCATTTTGACATTCAGCGGGCGCCGGCGCCACCTGGAGATCAAGGAGAAGACCTGTGGGATGTCACTGGGGATTTGAGACATGTGAAGGCGTTTAATACCTGGAACAAGCCACCCCTCATGTGCACTTTAACTCCTGTACCAAGGTAGACAATAATTAGTAGTTCAAAAATCGACGATTCAACGTTTAAGCGCATCATACGTATTTTCCCCTCCTTTTCTTTTTCCCCCGCCACCTGACTCAGTGCTCTTCCAGCCTAACATAGGCTCGTCATATAGATCGAGTCTCTGTCATAATCATACACGTTCATTGACAAACACCCGGCCAACGAACAAAACATTCGCCGAGCAGCTACCGCCCAGCAGGTATCAGGTCCATATGCTGAAATTCAATACATTACTCGGCCATGCCCTCATTTTTGCCAAAAGATTTTCATAACCATATTACGCTAATCGAAGTCGCTCCTCTCCCCCCTTCTTCAGGGATGCGTGATGAAAAACAAAACAATGCGCTTTGATGCAGGCGGCTCACGAAAGGAACTTGGCCCCTTCCTGCTTGAAGAGCCAATCGCTATTGGCGTCAACCATGAAATTCGTGATGTTGAACTCGTTGCCAGCAGGTGCGGGTGCGTTGGGGCCTCCGCCTCCGCCGCCGCCGCCGCCGCCGCCGCCACCGCCACCGTTCTCGCTGTTGCCGTCGACGCCAGCAGATGTCCCGTTCGGTCCGCTGTTACCCCCGATGGCATGTTGGATTCCGGCGATGTTCTCGTTGCCAACGGGCAGCCGGGGTACGTTGAAAAAGTCAAATACGTCAAGGTACTCGAGCTCGTTTGGCGCCGGGGTTCGCGCCGGAGTCACGCTCGGGAGACGACTGTGGTTCGGCATACCGTTTGCGCGAGGTTGTCGAGAGATGAGAAAGTCGAGGTCGAACGCAGTCCGACGCATGTCGGCCAGTATCTTGACCGAACTGGGCGTCACGCCGTCTCCCTGACGCTCGCTGTCGCGGTGCTCGTCCAGCACGCGTTGCAAGAGACCACAGTACCGCGCGGCCACCGGCCAGTATCGTCCCATTTCGCGAAGTGTTTCCACAAAGAACTGAATCTGAGGGGACAGCTTGTGTTCCACGGTAGAACCATGAACGAGCAGCAAACGGGATGCTACCCACAGAGTGAAGGCGAAAGGAGGGCCCAGCTTCGCGAGTAGTCCGTTATTAACAACAAACTCTCCCAACGCGGCAATGTTCTCTACTGCGCCGTGACATCTCTGCGAGGCGCTGTAGGAAGGAGTGAAGATTGGGGACCGCGTGGTAGGGTACGCAGCCGATGAGTGCAGGCGAATGACGGCGGTGTGATATGTGGCATGAAGCATGACCCACCCACAGTTGAGTGTCTTGTTTCCAGGTTGAAATAGCTTGGCCATGTTGCCATATTCGCCTGGAAGACCAAACTTCCAGGAGGTCAGCATGTTATCGAGCTCCTTGTATCGCATCTGCCACTGCTCCACATCGCTCAGGGCGCTGATGTCCACGGGCTGCTTAAGGAACTTGTGGATCTTGGACAGAATTGCCAGGATCTCAATGTAGTACGAGAATGCACCCAGGTTCTCGGGCTTATTGATGTCGTATTCAGGATTTGTGTCCTCTGTGTGGTCTTGGGTCCGGAACCAGCGCGTTTCTACCTTCTGATTCTTAATCCACAAATCGTCTCGGCAAGGCAAAGTCCGGTCGACTTCCTTATCATCGAGTGCAAACTCAAAGGCGGTAGCGAGTGTGGCGTATCGGTCAAGGAGGTAGATCATCCAGAAAAGTCGACGTCGGGATTCTTCCTCAATGAAGTCCTTGGGCTCCGGTAAAATCATAGCCCTCAGTGTATATATAGAGGTGAAGCTGGGCGAAACCGAAAAGGACGTGCTCTCGACTGCCAAACCAAGCTGAACAACGGACCTTGTAATCAGAGCCATGATATTCCATCCAGGAGGGCCATTGCTGCTGCCAACCAGATCGAGGGCCAGGATGACCAAAGCTTGCAATGACTTGACTGACGAATTTTCCATGCCGTACAACAAGACTCTTTTTTTGGAAATGGAGTGATAGTGCTGCCGGCTCTCCTCGGTGAGTCTTGAATCAGTCGAATAACGAAGGGTGGTAGCAACGATGGCATGGAGCAGGATACGATCGGTCTCCTCCAAAGTGGAAGGCCCGAACAGCGAGTCCAGCGTTGTTTTCCTGTGGAGTATTGGGCACCATGTGTTTATGTGCTTGAAGTATAGGTCGACGAGAGCATATAGAAGGTCGTAAGGTGGAAGGTCTTGATCTGGCGTGGTTGAGGCCTGGCTCTGGGCCATCGGGACGTCTGGTGAATGAAGGTGAGTCTGACTTGTGCCGTAGTACTCTTGCGCCGCACTGCTTGGTTGAGACATGGCAGTTACATGGCTTGGCGCGGGCATGCTAGTCATGGGCATCTGCCCCTGGAACTCATGCATAGAGGGGGTCGGGGGCGGCATTGCAAACTCCATGGATTGTGTTGTAGGCGGGTAAGTGGATGGCTTCTGCAGGAAGAGAGCAGTCTCAGCCTGTGGCGTTCGAATAGACTCGGATGGCCGAAACATGTTTGCGGCTTCCCGTGGGGTGCCATGGTCACTCGGTAGGCTCGGATTGCTATTCCGTATACTCGGCGCAGCACCATTATGGTGGTTGGAGGCTAGAGTGGCTTGGAGGATCTCGGCGTGAGATCTGAGAATCTCTTCAAGCTTATCCAAACGTTGTTCGAGTTCGCGCCCGTAACCGGCGCGAAGACCAGGTTTCTTGCGTTCCTTGTACTCGCAGAGAGCGCCATTGCGACTACACCAGCCGCATGAAGGCTGACCGCGATCACATTTTACCTACACAGCCAAGCCAGGTCAGCAACAGCACACGCGCCGAAGTTGAATGCCGGTGAGGGGCGTTAGACAAAAGTGATGTTGGGGTGGACCGGCTGCGAACAGAGTGTTCGGCAAGAGATACAGACAGGCTGCAATGATCCATAGCAGAGCAGAGACAGAAACGTAGGAGAAGGAAAAGGAACTGAAGACTACGGTACGGTACCTTTCGTTGCTTGCACAGCTCGCACCTTGGAATTGGATTGTTAGCTTCGGGGTTCTGTTCGGAAGGCACAGGCTCAGGAGACGGTGACATGGGGAAATAAAGGGGCGGAAGAGCACAAGGGACATATCAGGAATAGAAAGGCGGGTAGAAACAGGAACGAGGCGAGGTGTGGGGGGGGGTAGATAGTTAGAGACCCAGGCAACGAATACAGCCCTGGCTGTGCTGAACAACACGGACTGCGAAACAGATATGAAAGCCAGGGTTGTAATGGAACGGTGAACTAGACAGCAGAAGGGGAAAACGGATGAGTGGGAGGCTTACGAAACAGATATGGGTCTCTTGCGCTTCCCAAGACGGGGGACATCCTGATCGTCCTGATCAAGGTCGTTCTCATCAGCGCTATGCAACTGATTGCCGTCGTCAGAGTCCTGGTCGTTTAGACTCTGACTCTGACTTTGGGACTGAATCGACTTGGAGTTGGCTGCAGGTGGTGGCCGGCTGCTGAGAGCGTGTCCGCCGTTGTGCTGCATCCTCAGGGACGAGAGTCGTTCCCTCGGTGTGGTAGTACTCCGGAGGGGGAGCCTCGAGCTGAGAAAGATGCAGGCGCGCAGGCGCAGGGCGAATCAAGGCCGAGGACAATAGTCCAGACGCAGGGCCGGGGAGGCAAGGCGACGCAACGTCGACGCAGGGCAAAGGCGGGCGTCAGGGCAGGATGGTTGGGTATAACGCGCAACGAGGGCGAATGCGCTGAAGTTTGCATGCGTTTGTGCGATTCGCAAAGCGGATTCGGGAGAAGCTTGGGAAGCTCGGGGTAATGTTGAGCAGAGGGTGGGAAAAAAGGGCACAGGAACCAGAGGCCGGGGCGGAGGATGAGAGGAGGCTCGGGGTATTTTTTTTTGTTTTTCGTCCCACACGTGCCACGACCAGTCTGGGTTTGACGGGGGGAGACAGGCCAGACAGGGAATGGCGAGGGGAGAGAAATTCGGGGGAGGGGAAGAGAAGCGCAGGTGGAGGTGGAGGCGGAGAAGCGATGGCGATGGGCGTCTCGGAACGTCGACGCGAGCTGGCTCGAGTGGTTGTGTATGTATAAGGCGTCGATGTGTGTGTGTGTGCTCCCTTTCGAGGTGTCTCCAAACGCTATCTCTCTTCGCGCTTGCTGTTTTAATGTGGCAGCAACATTTGCAATGGATGGGCGCCAAGCATTTCTTTCACTCCTCCTTTCCCGCTCTTGTAAGGCTAGCAGGTCGAATATAGCTGAACTGGCGATTTTGCCTTGCCTCGGCACAGCTAGAGTTATTTGAAGCGAACAATTCCAGGCTGCTAGAAACAGCGTCCACAAGTAGTTGAATTGTGAATTCACTGACTGCATGAAACCCAACCCCTGAAGCAACAGTAGAAGAGCTGAACGGTTGGGGATGACAAGATGAGATGGATTGTGTGGGGAAGAAAAGAAAGCCCGCACGGCCCGAGGGAGCTGAGGGGATCAGAATGCGGAGAAGCCACTTCGATGCTGAGGTGCTCATGTGGCTCGAGCTGTCCAATGACGTCTCGCCAAAAAATTCTTCGAAGTGGGGAAACACCGACAGATTTCAGCCTCCCGTTCGGCTTACTTAGCCATCTCAGGTGCCCTATGACTCCAACTGTTTCTACTTTATATTACGTTGCCTCAACATCAGAAAGGCCAATAGACTTGAGCCTGCTGCCAACTCAAGTTGTCAGGATCCCGGATAACAACAACAAGCAAGCCTATCTCCCACTCTCAGAGAACACCCAACGCGATGGCTCTTACGAATGCATTCGAAATAGAGCCAACCACGACGCCGTTGGTTTATCAAAAATCCGGGGAAGTTGGAGCCTCCTGTGGGCCACGACACGCCTGCACGAGAACACCATGTGGACGATTCAGCATCGTGAGAATGACACCGCCCCGTAAGACACTGCCTCATGAGGTGTACATATCGTGAATCAGGACCTGCCGCTCGAGGTCCACCGGCGCCAGTGGAGGTGACGGAGACGGCGCTTGGTGGCCGAAGCGCCGATCAAGTGCCCCAATTTTGAAGCGGCAGTCGTAGTCCCTTGCCTGAGGATCTCTTGACGGAACCCCGGACGAAACTCGGGGCAAGTCTCGGTCGCAATTATCCCACACTTCCGAATCTCCCCATCTTGGTCTCTGTCCCGTGACAACGCTGGGATGCCCACCTCGGGTTCTAGACTGGCATTGCACTACGTTACTACAGGACTAATAATCGACACAAACATGACCACGCTCGTGCTGGAAAATGGATTTGACTCTGGCACCCTCGCGAGCAGCATGTGGCGCGGCGTCTGCCGTCCCGCCCAACCATGACTGCCCATCCGAATTACGGGATGAAGGAGCTTATCCGCCGTCATTACGGTATCCGCGTTCCACACCATGACTTACCATGCATTTGCACCAAAGGACCCCTCAACGATATCTTTCTTGCCTCGTGGTTGTACAATCGCAGTCAGTGATCACCACAAGACCGCGCCTCCCCCCTTCCTTGTTCAATTGTCCGATTGGCGGGCACGGGGAGAGCTTCAGCTTCCTACTGCGTATATAACAGGCTGCAATCTCATTCACAGTGCTCAAGATGACCTTGCGCCCTCGCCGATTTGCTACATACAGCATGCCGATGCTGCATCATGATGTTTTATAGGACAACCACTATTTACGGGATCCAGAGACGGGGCAGATGGAGACCGATCATCCAGCGGAGCCCAGAGAACGGGTCCCTGAAGGCCTGCCAGCATTCCCATGTCATTCCGCCTGTCGGTACATCTGACACCGATGTCTCAAAAACCCTTCCCGTCCACCGCTCACCAGTGACTTACCGTCGAGCAGTCTGGGCTTTTACTGAAGTACCCCCACTAACCAGCAGCATGTCTTGTGCGCGAACGAACCATGGGCTGGCTTCGCCCAGCTGCTTCTTCCCTGACGGCGTGTGTTCCGTCGTCTGATTTGGCGTCGTATTATGTTTATTTTCCCATCGTAATTTACTTCGGCTCGTGTGTTTCGTCCCGCGAAGCCGCAAACCGACTGACTCCCGCCTCTCTTAAAAGAGCCCGACGAATTCCACTTCCCCTCACTCTCAACCCTCCCTCTTTCAGCTGTTTCTCTTCACCCCTTCCCTTCCATCTCCGTGTCTACCATCGCTCGTCTCTTGAAACCCCTCATCCTCATCGTCACATTCTCAAATCTCATCTCCTACCTTCACCTCTCACCGCGCAGGGGACTGAAAGAGTGACGCGATGGCGTCCGAGCCTGTGAGGTCGTTCCCCTCCATTAAGGAGATTCGGACTTTTGTCATTGGCGGCGTCGGCTCCGGCGGCGACTACCACAATGTCAAGGGCGGACACTGGTAAGTTTCTCGCCAGTACACGGCCACTGCGCTGGCACACCAGGACGAGACCTACTTACTGACTTCGGCGATGAACAGGCTAATTGACAGCCCCATTTCCACGCCCTGCTCTCGATGGGAACAATATCGCAACTCCAGGACGAGCTGGGGCATTAACGTCCTCGGATCCTTCTTGGTCGAGATCGAGGCATCAGACGGTACAGTCGGTATCGCAACGGGCTTTGGAGGTATGACCGATTTACTTTTCATTTCTCATCCGCATTCCTCAGCTATTAGGTTCAATCCTCGGCGAAGCCATGATCAAGCTCTGACCGACTCTCGCAAATAGGGCCCCCGGCTTGCTGGCTCGTCCACCAGCACTTCGAGCGTTTCCTCCTTGGCGCCGACCCTCGTAACACGAATTTGCTCTTCGAGCAGATGTACCGAGCCTCCATGTTCTACGGCCGCAAGGGTCTCCCCCTCGCCGTCATCTCCGTCATTGACCTCGCCATCTGGGATCTGCTCGGCAAGCTGCGAAACGAGCCCGTCTACAGGCTGATTGGTGGTGCCACCAAGGAGCGCCTCGACTTCTACTGCACCGGTCCCGACCCCAAGGCGGCCAAGGAGATGGGCTTCTGGGGCGGCAAGGTCCCTCTGCCCTACTGCCCGGATGAGGGCCACGCGGGTCTGAGGAAGAACGTCGAGTTCCTCCGCAAGCACCGCGAAGCCGTCGGGCCCGACTTTCCCCTCATGGTGGACTGCTACATGAGTCTGAACGTGCCATACACGATCGAGATCGCCAAGGCGTGCGAGGACCTCAACATCAACTGGTGGGAGGAGTGTCTGTCTCCCGATGACACGGACGGCTTCGAGCAGATCAAGAGGGCGCACCCGACCATCAAGTTCACGACGGGCGAGCACGAGTATTCCCGCTTCGGCTTCCGTAAGCTGGTCGAGGGCCGCAACCTCGACATCATCCAGCCCGACGTCATGTGGCTCGGCGGTCTGACAGAGCTGCTCAAGGTGTCGGCCATGGCGGCGGCCTACGATATTCCCGTCGTGCCTCACGCCAGTGGGCCGTACAGCTACCATTTTGTTATCTCACAGCCCAACACGCCGTTCCAGGAGTACTTGGCCAACTCCCCCGACGGAAAGAGCGTTCTCCCTGTCTTCGGTGACCTCTTCCTGGATGAGCCTATCCCGACCAAGGGATACCTCACGACGGCGGACTTGGACAAGCCCGGTTTCGGACTCACGCTCAACCCTGCTGTGAGGTCAAAGCTGATCTCCGGCAAGGCTCTTCTGAACCCCAGTCCTGTAAGTGAAGGTTTCCACGCGGCTTTTCATATGATTCAAGCTCACACACAAGTAGGAGAAGCCTCTCAAGACGGTCGAGGAGAAGGCGGCGGCGGCGAACGGCACGAACGGTGCTTGAGGAATGGACAAGGTATGAAGGCTCACGACGAGCTCGTACTGGGATGTGCCACGATTGCACAGCGATGACTATAGAAATTGGGCGGCGGGTGGCTGGGCTAAGCATTATTTTCAGCGACACAGCCGACGAAAATCGAAGGCCGCAAGATAGTGCCGCATCTACTGGCACATTTGTTCTCCCAATTCGATAACCATGAATTGAAGCAATACGTTAAACAAACAAAACCGCGCGTACTTCTTGCTGTGAGGTCTAAACCATCATCTGGCAATCATCGAAAGCAATCTATGGGTTTGTACGTCGGATCACGTTCCTGTGACAAGAGGCATGAAATGCGAGAAACTGCACTACCTACCTGCCTACTTACCTATCTAGGATACCAGCAGCACAAGCACTCGCGAATTCCGATGTCTTTGGATGACAGCTTTGGAAGATGCATTCCTGGAATTGCCGAACATGCGTCCCCTGAGCCCCAATCTGAGATGACATTACATGACACACAGACACAAACGACGCTCCGGAATTTCCGAGTGGGCAGAGAGAGAGAGAGACGTTGCCAGCAATGTCTGAGGTGAGGTAGCGGCCGATTGACGGGGCATGCTTGGTGGGGTGGCTCGCTGTAATGTGAACCGAGGCCGCGGGGTGAGGGGAATTCGTGGGTCCACGGGTGAGCCCACCGCCCCGCAATCCCCTTCCCCATTCCATAATGGGAGGGCGGCGGGCAGGTTCATCACTAGGCTACAGCGGTTCAGGCGCTGTATCGATGCCCTGTAGTCCAAGGGTGCTCAGGAACCGACCGTTTTGGGCCACTTCCGGGTAGAGATAGATGCCATAAGCTTGTAGGCCAGAAAAGAGAAAAAAAAAAGCCACGATGTTCATCTTTGGTGGTGGGATTGTTCTAACTTGAACACTTTGATGTATGCTGCACACTACCCCACCACTCCCCATTCCAACTGCATCGTGAGTCGGTTTGTACGGCTGTCAGGGCTCGGTTGATCGGTGCTCCAAAGAACCGCGCTCGCTGGACATTACCCCTCCGTTCTACCCACACCAATAGACGTACTTTTTCCCACGATCGTCTACTCCAACTGTACAAATAAGTCGCCTCCGACTTCCTGCTCTCGCACGCGCAAGACCACGCAAACAAGACAAGAGAAGAGAAGTCTCAGTTGCGAAAGGAGAGAACTCATTACGATTCTCATTTCAGACACCAACTTCCCCTCCGACAGCCCGGATTCTCGTCGATCCCACCGCCGCTCAATCACAGACTCGCGTCGCTCCAAAGTCTCGGATAGGCTACGATCGATCGTCTTTTCCCAATTAACCCCCTCATCTGTCCTACTACTCGCCATCCCGTGCGCCGCCCGACTAACGAAATCCTCCGACATCCTTGCCGTCCAAGACAACCCCGCACCCCGAGACAAAATCAACCTCATCCCCTCCGGCTCCCCGACGACATTTCACGGATTACACGGCGGGGCTCACAGAAAATCCCGTCAAACAATGGCACCGATCAACCTCCTCGCCGGCAAGACCGCCATCATCACCGGTGGTACCACCGGCATCGGGAAGGCCATCTGCCTCGAATACATCAGACAGGGAGCCAACGTCGTCGTCAACCACTTGGGCCTGGAGAAGGACCAGGTTCATCTCGACTCTCTCGAGGCCGAAGCTGCCTCCATCAAGAAGGCGAACCCAGATGCCGGCCGCTTTGCCGAACAGATCGGCGACGTCCGTGAGCCTGAGACAGCCACCAGGCTGGTTGCCCTCGCCGTCGAGCACTCGGGCAACGGCCGCCTCGACATCTGCGTGTCCAACGCCGGCATCTGCACCTTCGCCGAGTTCCTCGACCTGACGCCGGACCTGTTCACCAAGACGGTCCGCACCAACCTCGACGGCGCGTTTTACGTAGTCCAAGCTGCCGCTCGCCAGATGAGCCAACAGTCGCCCCCGGGAGGCAGCATCATTGGTATCTCCTCAATCTCCGCCCTGGTTGGCGGCGGTCAGCAAACCCACTACACTCCCACAAAGGCCGGTGTTCTCAGTTTGATGCAGAGCACCGCTGTCGCCCTGGGTAAATACAAGATTCGCTGCAACGCCCTGCTGCCCGGCACCATCAAGACACAGCTCAACGAGGAGGATCTGGCCAATGACGCCAAACGGGCATACACGGAGGGCCGCATCCCCCTGGGTCGCACCGGCGTGCCGTCCGACCTTGCTGGGCCGGCCGTCTTCTTGGGCTGCGAAGAGCTCAGTGGTTACGTTACCGGCGCACAATTGTTGGTTGACGGCGGCCTCTTCGTAAACCTCCAATAAGCGTCAGGGAACTAAACCCCGGTCTGTGTTTATTTTAGTGTTTTGCTGACGAGGGATCCCGCTCGGAAACAACTATGACGAATTCCACGAAAAGAATAGAGGAATGAGAAGACGCTGCGGAGCGAGGGAACTATTCGATGACGGGGTGAGGTACGGAGGATGAGGGATAAAACGCACATACGCACAAAAAAAAAACCGTTACCATCGAACCCGACCTGCGTTGCCCATCACCAAGGGTGAAACGCAGCTTCCAAGGATGGACGAATGTATGATTAATTATTAGCAAGTGAGCTGGCGCCCTCTTGAATCCACTTGCGTGCTCTGACCGTCCAGTCACGCCAGCCCATTGATTCCATCCTCCCCTATTCCCTATTCCTTCATTTTATCCGAGGCGGTCTTTTCTCAGCCTCTTCCGGGAAAGCCAAGGGCGCCTGGTCACTTTCTTTTGCTCTATTGCCCTGCCCTCCCGGTTGTTCGATGTTATTTTCTGCCCAGAAGCGAGTGCTGCAAGCGCGTAGGAACCTGGTTGATACATGTGGCATGTTGATGAGGGGTGACAAGGCTCCATTTACTGCGGTATGCCCAAAAGTAACTGAGGTGGATAAGTTGGAAGGGATGTGTTTCCAAGTTCTAGGGGTGTGCATACAGACACGGCCGATGGTGACGGCATCGTAATGCGTCCGGCGAGTAGCGCGCGAGGCGGCAGCGGGATGCGATAGCGACAGCGCCGGGCGACGGTCCTGTTCCCCTTTTTTTTTCGTTCATGGACGCCGTCCTACCCCGTCTCGGCAAAGCTGACCGATGGCGTAGCCGTGCAGGGAAAAAGAAAGAAAAAAAACGGCGAGGCGCAGAAACAAGAGCGGAATACACAGAGGGAGAATGCGCCAAGTGGTCGGTAAAGCCTCTCTCACCATGCCTCCAGCCTGCTCGCGTTTGCGTTGCGTTGCGTTGCGTTGCACGACACCCACAAAGAGTGGATTGCATGGGGAAGAAATCGAGTTGACCAATGCATTGTGTACGTGCCCCCCCAATGGTCTGTTGCCGGTCGTTCTTCCTCAAACCCGAGATAAAAAAACGCACCCACTCGCAACTGGACCGCCAACGGGGAGGGTGGAAGCAGCCATGTCATCACCAAATTTTAAAAGAGGGACAGACTACCAAACGACGTGCCCATGGCGGCGGGTACTGCGTATGTGGATGGTCTGGAGATGTTGTGGTCCTTCACTGCAATGACATGGAGAAGACACAGACGGACGTCATTCGCCCAGTAGGCATAGTTGGCACTGATAGGATGATAGGACAGCGAGAGAAAGGCCGTCCCTTGTAGTCCTTTGCAGGCGCTTGCGCCATGGACCTGCATTATTCTACAGAATTCCCTCTTTTTGCTTTCCTTGCCTTTCAGGTCCATGGCTTACTCAACGAATTTCGATGAGACGAGCACTGTCATGCAGGGCCGGTGTCAAGACTGAAAAGACTGAGAAAGGCCGTGGGCCCGAGGCCTCATACTGTTTCCGGGCCCGAACCCCTCCCCGGTTCGAACGCCCGGTTCATTGCCGTTAAGGGGTGCGCCCGCGGGCGTTACCTAAGCCATCAAAGCAGCGGAAGTTCCCTCGGCCCGTTTAGTGGAGCGTCCACCCGGTCCAGGTCCTGTCACATCTGGTTTCTGATACAACCCTTGGACGCCGCGACTCGGGTCCCACCAGCCTGACGTCACTGCGGGCTCTCCGGTCCCGCTTGGGGTGGATCCGCTTGGCCACCACCACCCGCAGCGACCACACACAGCCCGGCGTCGCTAATATTCTTGACACTGGAGCGCTCGCAATCTCACCTCATGGTGCAATCGCATTCTCGCATTTGTGGACCGTCATCCGTGCTATCGCGGCGACTTGCTGGCACCATCCCTGCCGGCCGCAGACTTCAACAGTGAACACACTGCATCTCGAGGAACCATCGATAAGAGACTTCGGCAGGATCCAATAGGGAAGCCGAAGGAAGAAGAGGGGGAGGGGCAGGAAGGAGGGGCAATACCATTGTCTCCTTGTTCCCCCTTGTATCACTTTGTACATCTCTGGCGTAGACAAGGTGTCGGTGCACTCGAAGATGAGATACCGGAACAGACTCCTGGGAATGTTACTCGTTCTGCGTTGGGCCGCGCGAGACACAATCTGCTGTGCGCCCTCTGCCCTGAACCATCTTGGATAAACCCTCTCCCATCATTGCTGTTTTTGGCAGCGTATGCTGTGCGAGCCGCAGGCGCCCAGCCGATAAGTTCCTCACACAACAGGCTAGAAGTCTGCTTATTTCAGGGTCCAACGCAACGGGCGTGAAGGCGGCTTGCATGTGTTCCTCGCCAAGGCCCTCTTACAGAAAGGGGGGCGATCGCTGCCGCAACGGTCCCAAGTTGTCGATATGCTAACAGGTCTCGGGGGATTTCGAGGGCCTCTCCTTGCTTGACAAGCGGAACCTCTCGTAGCCGCAGAGGAAGTTACAAACGAGGATACTATGTATACTAGCACGAAAACCAAATGCTCCACCATGACGGTTTACAAATCGGAACCCCGATGGAGCCTTTGCTCGCCCATCTCTCTGCCGAGTGGTTTGAGGAACTTTTCTGCTCAGCTTCCTGCAGCGACGCCCCAATCTCCAACTCACCGCTGTCGCTCCTCTTTGTTCCCACCGTTTTCGCCCTTAGGGAATGACTGAACCTGGGTGGTGAGTCTAGCCGACCGCAGGTAGGACCTCATCCTGTCTGAATCAGAATTTTCACCGCCAGGAAAGGTCCTTGTGTCGCTGGGTGGAGCCTTGCGCAGCGCTGGGTGCTTTGAGGGATCCAAAAAAACTTCTCATGCTACTTCGCCTCCGCGTATCCACGGGCCATGCACGACTCAAGAAACTCATCCCAGAAGTATCACTTAACAAGGACCCGTGTTTGCCTGGTTTTTGCGGAGCGTCATCCCACATGCTGGATGGCAGGTATTCCAGGAGACCGGCCGGCTGGCGAAGGACAGAGACGTCAGCATCAAGTCAAGATGCTCTCATATCAAGAGTATATAACCCGGTGGCTCCCCGGACGGGGTCTCTGATCTCTCCCTATCCACCCCATCATCACATTTACAATTCTTCAGCACCTTTCAAAAGCTTTGATCTTTGGAAGATTAAGCTTGTGTGCCCTTTTCTTCGCTTGCTTTCCCAACTTTTACAGCCTCAATAAGACCAGTGGTCTATCGTCTCCAAAACCGACCCTTCAAAAGTCAACAACACTTGAACAACATCCAACATGGCTCCCAATCACCGAGCTTCTTCCACCGGCAGCTTCATCGAAAGCATCGTCGCGGCCCGGAAGGAGTTGGACAACATGGCCATCAGCACCCCCGACTCATCGCTTGACGGCTCCGATGGAGACTCTGCTGGTACGTCGGCACTGGGCAGCCCGGTCGGCGCCCTGTCGCCGGTCACGCCTGGCAACGGTGCACCCGTCGCGGACAGCTTTGCCTTTGCCTTTGACATTGATGGAGTTCTCATCCGCGGCGGTCGGGCTATCCCGGAGGCCGTAGAGGCCATGAGGGTCTTGAATGGCGAAAACGAATATGGCATTCAGATGTAAGTTGATTTCCTCATCAAAGTTACTACAGTAGGCTTCGGTGGTTCCCACCTCACCCCCTCCGGGCGGCTCCCATCGGCTCCACACGACCCTGATCGTGACTTCAAATGACGTGCGTGCTCAAACACTAACACCGCTGCAGTCCATACATCTTCCTCACCAACGGTGGTGGTAAGACTGAGGAGGAAAGATGTCACGATCTTTCCAAGCAAATGGAAATCGACATCTCACCAGCGCAATTCATCTGCGGCCACACTCCCATGAGGGAAATGGCCGAGCGCCACAACACCGTGCTCGTCGTCGGCGGTGAGGGCGAGAAGTGTCGTCAAGTTGCCGAGGGCTACGGTTTCAAGGACGTCATCACGCCCGGCGACATCATCAAGCACAACTCGGCCACGACGCCCTTCCGCAAGCTAACCGAGGACGAGCTCACCAACTCTCGCGAGAGGGACTTCTCCGATGTAACCATCGAGGCCATCTTCGTCTTTGCCGACTCCCGCGACTGGGCGGGCGACATCCAAATCATGCTTGACCTGGCCATGTCCAAGGGCGGCCGTATCGGCACCCTGAGCGAGACCATGGACGAGGGCCCGCCAATCTACTTCTCCCACAACGATATCGTCTGGTCTGCCGCCCACGACAATGTGCGCTTAGGCATGGGTGCTTTGCGCCGCATGCTCGAGGTCATCTTCAAGGACGTCACCAAGAAGAAGGGCAAGCTCCACACGCACGCCTTCGGCAAGCCCCAGGTCAGCACGTTCGAATTCGCGACGAGGCTGCTCCAACAGTGGAGATGCCAGCAGCATGGTCTCGACGCGCCGCCTGACACCGTCTACTTCGTAGGCGACACGCCCGAGAGTGACATCCGCGGCACCAACGCTTTCGATGACCACGCCGACAACGAGTGGCACAGCATTCTGGTCAAGACTGGAGTCTACCAGGACGGGCAGGAGCCGGCCTACAAGCCGAAGGCTACGGTGCCCAACGTCCTCGACGCTGTGCGCTACGGCATCCAGCGCGAGATCCGCAAGAGGGTTGTCTCTTCGCTGAGGAAGGACATCCTCGGCGAGGAAGAGTGTCTCAAGGCTCTCCAGGCAAAGGACAGCGCCGTGCTCACTCCCCTGGATGAGCGCAGCCAGCCGATCTTGGGTTGAGCAACCGATCGGCCAATTGCATTACTTGGATTTTTGGAGAGCTAGCGGGTCATGACTTTTCTTCCTTTCTCTTTCTTCGTTTCTTCCGGTTATCATAGGGTTCTGGTTCTTGGCATGGGGATAATTGTGATACCATTTTGGCGTTTAACTAGATCAAAACAAAGGTCTATGATTTTACTACAATCTACGTACTGTTAGAACACAGTAACAGTCAGCCGGAGGCTGAATTGAATGAATACATTGGCGCTACAAGACGCCCAGGTTTTCAAATTAAACTTGCCTTGCGGCTTTTTTCCCCGCTACTATAGATTGATCTGCATGTGTAACCTAGAATGCCAAATGTGTGTATTGTCGCCAAGACTACAATGCTTGACCATGGTGCGATATTCCTTCCCGAAGCCACCTAGAATATTAGCCCGAACCCTGACGCCGTTGCCGCACCAAGAGATGTGCCTCCTCTCATTGGTTCACGGCAATTTTTTCCAAGGTAATGAGACGGATAAGACGGGATGCGCATTCCGATAGTGATCTCTGCCTACCCCCTTTCGGGCACGATGCCCAGCCTGCACATCTCCGTCATCTTGCGACTTGGCGCGGCGCCGTGCCTCCTGCAAGGCACGCCAAGGCCGGTCGCCGTGGTTGTTGGCGCAATGTTTCCTCCCTCGGCTCTACTTCACATGTACCGCTCGCTGATCGGCCGAGTGTCCGGGGGGTGGGAGGAGGCCAACCAACTCACCCAACGACATTCCGCCTGGTTTCTTTGGATTCCTTCAGGTGGATCTCTGCGTGGATATGGTGGGTTCCAAAGTCACCGACGAAGGCAGTCGAGGGGGAGGGTCATGCAGGAAGCGGAGGAGGAACGTTTTCTTCCTTAGCCATATGCGTGCAACGTCCTCGTTACGGTCAGGTTGCAGCTGCAAAGAAGGGAAAACCTTGGGTTGCGAATGGAGCGAAGAAATGCATTGGCGTCTGTTACGGGCCTCTTCGATTCTCCACCCACATCTCCCCCTTCCGTTACCCTCCTCCGCGTCCGCCCCCCTCCCTCCACAAAGCCAGTCCCATCATGCTTCTTTCTCTCTCTGGCTTACCCCGTGGAGGTTGTTTGATGGGCTTCGGTGAAAGTGAACTGACCCCACTGCGAAGAGGCCGCCCACGGCGCAGCATCGACGGCTTCCTGGCGAACCTGTCGATCGGCCATGGCTTCCTGCACGCCGTAGGTGATGGGGAAGTTGCCGACGGCGGCACGCTCGACTCTGAGCCAGCCCTTCCAGGCGGCCGTCACGTCCCCGGCACCGAGAGCCCCGACGACGATCGAGCCCCAGAACTCGCGGTCGCCGCTCTGGTGGTTGCCGTAGGACATCCAGTTCCTCTCGACGGATGCGACGAGCTCGCGGAGCTTGGCGGGAGTGGTGCGTCCGCCGCCGCCGCCGTTTCCGTTTCTGCCAGGGGTGCGGTCGCCGCTGGCGGGACGGCGGGCCGGGCGGTGCACGTGTATGTGGCGGAGGTCAGCGGGCTCGCATGTGAGACGGGTGGCGTCGAAGCGGTGCTCCATGTCGAAGATGAGGACTGCCTTGTTGTGAGGCGGCGATACCAGGCCTGAGACGATGCGGTAGATGAGCGGGAGGTGGCGGCCGGTCACGTTCAGCGGGATGGTTTGTGTTGCGCGGAAGTTGTGGACGGCGAGCGCGTTCAGGCGCGGAATGGGATAGAACCTTGGGCGCGACTTTTGGTTTGACGGAGCTGGTGGTTTTATATCTGCTCGAACGGCGATGAGCACCTGGTTGCATCTTGTCAGCGAGGCGTCTCGAGGCCGTGAATGTGCATGCACATGATGCAGACGATCTCATGCTGAAAAATTAAGAGCTGTGATGATTGAGAGCCATGGTATTCTGACAGGGTTGAGAATCAAGAGATTGGAAGTACAGTATATGGCTGTTTGTGAAGACATCGCGATATCGTGACGGGAATTCGGGCGAGTGGTGAGGCTTTTGAGCCGCTCGGCTCCTCTACGGGCTAGGTACCTGGAGTTTGTCGCTCGGGGGAAAAGAGGGGAGCCACAACCAAATCATCAAACAACACACCACGATTCATCACTTCCAATCGCCTTCTCGTCGCCTCGTGTGATTACGCACCTTTTCTAAGGAACTCTCTTTCGCGTCGACGAGCAGTCTCTCGCCTCTCAGCTCGGTCTTCCAGTGCTTATCCATACCGTCCGACTGATTTCCGGACCTCAGCCTCAGTCAGGGAGAGCGTCCGTCAAAAATGACACCGCCGTGCAGGGCTTTCGACGCCTCGGAGCTGCGGCTGCACGTGCAAGCGGATCTCAAAGGGAAGAAGCGCAAGCTCGAAGGGGGCGGCGACGTCGATTTGTCAAAGTGCGCGTTGCGGGCGATGACGCAGTTCAGGTGCATCGTCGAAAACCCCGAAGTACGCGACAGTCCAGTCGGGTGTTATCCCCTCCAACGGTTTTTCCGACAGTACGTGTTCCGGGCCCCTTTCGCTTTTCTTTTGTCTTTGAACGTTGAAGCTTTTTATTTTTGCCTGGGTGATCATTTCTAGATAATAAATCTCACCGCGGAATTCAATGATTCATTTGTCCCGTCCCATTTGTGTTCATGCCGTTCGCTGACCAGAAACTCATCTTTCCTCTCACCCAAATAGATGTCAAGACAAGAAAGGCACATTTACAGTCGAGACTACGGCCTGGGAAGGCATGAGTGCCGAAGCGAAACTGAACCCCAGGAGCAGTGTAAAGCTTCCGGACGCTGGGATCGGCAAGGAAAAGGTTAAGGATAATGGTGGTGACCATCAGTCATATCAGCAATGGTCACAGGCGTGGGAGGACGAGTGACGTAGCAGCAACACACATACCAACAGAAAAATAAAGCACGATGGGCCTGCATCTCTCTCCACTGATATGCTACGAAAACATTCATCGTGATTCCACGGGAATTGATAAGATTGGCTTTTGATGAAGCCGGATGCTCGAAGTGAAAATAAACGGACGGGTATCACGGCCACATAAATGAGGCAACACAACCAAAGACGCCCATCATCACCTTCACAGCATCCCACATGTGAACAGCATCAGTCGACATAAAAAAACTTCTTGACTCGATTTGCTGGTGTGTATGGTCAATCGGGGGGTCGGTCGAACCAGCTGCTGAAGCCTCGTGTGTATCTTGTCTATGACCGCAAATGCCCTTCTCGCTCCAGTCGCCCCAATCTAACAAAGTGCCGTCTTTTCTTCCCCTCCCCTCGCGCCGTCATTCTTTCTTGCATGGCTTTACTTCTGGCCACGGGCCTCGGCCTTCTGCTGCTCCAGCTTGGCGTAGTAGCTGTCGCGGGCGTTCGTGCGCGGCATGTGGAAGCCGTACCTGTTCGTCTCGTTTAGTCCTCGCGAATTTGCTCTGTGTGAGTCAAGCTCGGGGTGTTCCCCGATGATGATTGGTGATCGCATACCAGTAAACATTGGCCATGGCGAACCCGAGACCTGAAAATATTGTTAGCTGCGTTTCTTCTTCCGGGGCATGGTCGTTCGAGGGTTAGGAAAGTGTGAGGCTCTGCTAGCTGGCGTGCGCTTCGTCGGAGCGGAACCCGGAGTACTCGCAATTGACGCAATGTGCACTCGCAAACCGTCTAAGCCACCTTTCAACCCATATCGCAGGTCCCAGAAAGCACTCACCGAGAGCAATGCCAAGGTCGAGGACGAGGTTGCGTCGCAGCATCTGTTATCCGTCGTTAGCCACCGGTCTTGTTCCTTTCCTCCGCGGGTCGCCCCCGGCGAGAGGGGGGCCCCAATTGATCCGGGGAGACGTACGCCCGTGATGGGCTTGATAGCAGTAGCGCCGGCCATTGTGAGAGAGTTCGGTTTGGAGGGGCGGTTGTGGGATTCGATTGAGCCGAGAGTTCGTGGATCCGAGGGTAATCTGGTGATGCTCAAGTCTGCGGGTAGCTTGGATGGTCTGATGAATTCGCGCGATGGGGTCATCACGTGACGTCAAACACGCCCTTCCGCCGTGCTGTTCCTGACCAGGTGTGAATCTCCCTAAACCTGGTTGATTCACGGCGTCGCTTCGTATTATGTAATCCCAGAAACGACCAAACCGTCGGTACAACCCCGGCTAAGGTACAGGGGCCCGTGCAAGACCCGTCGCGACTTTGAGCCCAGCATGCATCCCCAGCAATTTTCTCCGCCAAAAAGGTGAAAGGGAAGCTCGCTGGCATATCACCCAGCGTCATCAGCAGCAGCCATGAGTCTTCACCTCCCCACGAGGAGGCTAGCCTCGGCCGGTATGTTCCAATTGCCTTGCCCGCGCCGTCGCAAGTGACCGAGCAAAGCTGCTACACCATCCCACACCATCGCACTCAGCTAATCTCAGACCATCAGCTCCCTCGACACTGCAATGCCTCGCGCGGCCGGCCTCGCGGTCAATTCTCCTTCCCCTGCGACCAGCGACCCAAGTACGAAACAGATGGAACATAGCCAACTTCTTCAACCGAAATAAACAAAAGAGCGCAGAGGATGCTGCCCTCACGGGAGGCCAAGACCTCAACGATCCCCGGGTCCGCGAACAGTTCGCCAAGAAGCAGAAGGCGCAACTGGCCAGCTCCATTTTCGAGGAGGAAGTAGAAGCAGCAGCCGCTGAGAGCCAGGGAAGAGCGACAGCCGAGTCGTCTGTCAAGACGGCCGAAACCATGGCGTACCGAGTCGACCCGGACCCGCGAGCCCGCCTGCGCTGGGAGCGGAAGAAGGTGATCCAGATGGTCCGCCGCAACGGCCGCGTGTCCCGTTCCGAGCGTATCGCGCAGACAGAGAAGGAGGTCCAGCACAAGAGCCCCCACCTCGAGACCAGCGTCAAGAAGCTCGTGCACCTGGCGCGCCAAATCCAGGGCAAGACGGTGGAAGAGGCCATTTTGCAGATGTCGTATTCCAAGAAGAAGATGGCGCCCGAGGTCAAGTACCAGCTAGAAGAGGCGCGAGACCTCGCCATCGTCAGCCGCGGCATGGGCCTTGGAAAGGCGAAGCCGAGCGAGAACCTGTTGAAGGAGCCGGTAAAGATCAAGGACAAGGACGGCAACACCTTGAAGATCGACGACCCGACGAGACTATACGTTTCTGAGGCTTGGGTGGGCAGAGGTCCCTGGAGGATGAAGAAGATGGACTACAAGGGCAGAGGCCGGTTCGGCATTATCCAGAGTCCATCAACCAGTAAGTCTTGCTGCAACACTTCAGTACTCGGTGTAGGAAATTAACTATTTCACCTCCAGGCATCTCGGTTGTATTAAAGGAGGAGAAGACAAGAATGAGGCAGCACAATGAGAGAAAGGCGAAGGAGGCTAGGAGGAAGCCATGGGTCCACTTGCCTGACCGACCTGTTACCGCACAGAGACCTTACTACTCATGGTAGACATATGGCATTTCACGACTTAGGTACCTGACTCTTGAAGTTGGTTGAAGGACCGTGTTATATCACTCATGGAAACTGTATAAAAAACATGTACAATGAAAGTCGTATAGAGACCGTTACGCCATCTCCGTTCCTACACCCACGTTGCGCGCATTTGTGCAAAGATAAAAAACCCATTTTTGGTATAATTGTGAGCAAGTCAAAGACCGCACCCCTGCCGTCGGCGCACCTCAGGCATACATTAAACAAACGTAACTCATGATTCATAATCGGATGAACCCCATTTCGTCGGTTCAGGGACCAGCTCATGCTGCCAACCGACGTTGTGGAGGTTAGACTTCAAACGCGCAGAAACACGTCTACAATCCCGCATGTGTTCAACACTGGGTTTGAAAAGCGGCGACAGACCGAACGCGTGCTTCAGATCATTCGTCTTGGTGACTGACGTGGAACCATGTCTTCATATCTTCGCGACCGCATTTCCAGTTCGGAAAAGTTCTTCCCAGTCATGCCGATGATTCCTCCTGAGTAGTCTCTTCCGGAGCCAGGCATAGGGCCTGAGATTTGCATAGAACGGGTCCGGTTCTTTGGGCGTCTAATCAGCAGCCAGAGAGCAAGTGCGATAGCGATGACGCCGACTCCAGCAGCTGCGCCAATACCGGCCTTGGCCGGTACGGAGAGGCCATCGGTAGCGTTAGAGACATCCTCTGCACCACTGTCCGAAGCGGAACCTGTCTGTGATGACTTGGGTCCAGTGGTAGTTGACGTTGCCGACTTTTCGGTCGTAGCCTTCGTAGATGTGGACTAAGAAATGAATTGTCAGTTTCATTGTCTGGTAGTTTATTTCAGCGTTGTGCTTACCAGGGTGGTGGGCGCGGGAGGAGGCAATTGAGTCGCTTGTGCAACTTCGGATGCAGACTTCGCAGCGTCTGATGGTGCTGAATTGCTGGGTTGTGACGAGACCGTCTCCGCAACGCTTGGCTTAGCTGAAGTTGCTGGTGGTGAAGGCGGTTGCGAGGTTGACAGGGGAGCTGGTGGAGGAGTCGTTGGCTGGGCCGGCGGCGATGAGGGGGGCTGAGACGCGGGTGGTTGTGTCGAGGCAGGGGGAGCCGCTGTGGCAGCTACAGTGTGATGTTAGCATTCTGACTGACCATGGAGCTATACGATAGAAAGTTGACAGAGGATGATATTGGAGGGCATCTTACTTGCACAGAGAGCCGTGACGTATTCATTCACCTTGGGCTGGACATCAGCGGCGCATGACTGCGAGGCACAATCTCTGACGCCAAAGGCGAAGTCCGGGTTTTTGCACAGACAGGTGTTGTCCTGGGAGGCGCAGCCGAAACCTTTCGCAATAACAGTGTTGACGCAGTTAATCTACGAGCAGACGAGTCAGCTTCAAGTACTTGCCCGCTGTTGCTGTTACTATTGTCCTGGGATTGGTGTCGGGTAGGGAATTGATCTCAAGAAACACGTGTGATTGTGGGAGAATCATCGCATTCCAGTCGACGTCTTTGCAGCATCGGGTAAGATATGCAAAGACGGCTGTGTTGGACAGAGACATGAGGCAGGAATTAGACTTACACCACATGGCGGCAACGAGTCCAAGGATTGGGCGCAAGCACGACCGAGAACGGCGGCAAAGGCGATAAAGTGAAGCCAAATACGACGCCTCATGACGGAAGAGAACAGTGAACGTGGAGTTTGGAGAAATCGAGAAGGAACGAAGAAGTGGCAGAAGATTGGGACAGTCGAGCAATATGGTGTCGATTGAAGTTTTGAGACACTGGTGTGCGTAGGACCAACCCGTCACAACGTCGCACAGCAGGTCATGGTCTGTGAAAGTGGTAATCTCGGTCTCGGTGGTGAGAGAGCTGAAGGTGTCGGTGGCTTGCGAAGGCGTCGACGTGGCGAGGCAAGCCCCAAACACGCAGGGGCACGTTTCGAGGAGCCAAGAAAAGAAACAACGAGACAGGAGTATCGTCTAAGTGACGTGAGAGACGATGAGCAGATGTGGCCAATATTGAGAGGTAAGGAGGCCGCGGTGTCTAGAACAACTGACGACAGCAACGAGTCGACAGTCGAGTAAGGTATCAGGCGGAGGGTTCAGATGAGGTCGGACGAGACTCGGGAAGTAAAGAAGTCGAGTACTGAATGATACGGATCTGGCCAAGACATGAAGCGACGGTCGAGGCAAGGCGGAAAGAATAGAAGAGAGAAAAAGGCGTCCGGCGGGAAAGAAGTGAATGTACCTTAAAGAAAAGAAGGGAAGGAAAACATAGGCAAGGGCCACCCGCGGAAAGAGCGTTGGACAAGAAGGGAAGAAGCCGGTAGGCGAGGCTCAGGGAATGAGGAGGGAGGGCAAGATGTCGATAGAGGAGAAGGGATATTGAGATGTTAAAAAGGAACACTGGTGGAAGGGACTAAACGAGGAGACGGCTAGGGGTCGCCTGTCTGCGCCTTAGTACAGCTTTTTGGGCAAGAGGGAGAACAGATGGGGCCGGGGGAGGTGCTAGGAAGGAGGCAGTTGGGATGGCAGGGGATACCCGAGCCAACGGGAAGGAAGTGGAGGGAAATCGGAGGCCAGCCAGGGGGGGGGAAGAAAGAAAGGATCACTCCCTATGGCATCTACACGGCAGGAAGGGTTATGGAGGTACTAGACCTCGATGAAACTGCCAATAAGAAGTGACAATTCTGACGAGCAGGAGGAAAGAACCACTTGAGAACTCGAAATTCTTAGGAAGGGACCTCCCCGTTGACCACCTGCCTCTCAAGGTTCAACAGAGAACAGGAACGGGAACAGGCACAGCAGGTCCAAGTCCGGGATGCCCCTTTACTCTTCGGCTTGGATTTTGCAGTTTCTGCACATATGTTTGCAACTGCCAGATCCCGTCGCGTCCACAGTTTATTTGCTCCAGGTGGCCGTCGCGTCAAACGTTGTTCCTGGAGGCGTCGACTAGCGACGGACGATAATCCGTAGTGAGATGCCAAAGGAGGCAGAACAGGGTGCGTGCTGAGCACTAGATAGGCAGACTAAGAGCGAGACGTTTGATAAGGTACGTTAGACCGAAGAAGTTGGCCTTTTGCAAATGTCGACCAAAATTGAAGTTGGGGGACAGAAGAGGGAACAGCCCTCCTACCTACCTAACTTGCCATATTTGAGGTATGCGGTTTCCCAAAAGAGTGTCCAAATCGGGAAAACGGCATGGAAGCACGGCGAAAAAGGGTAGGGTCCGACGTGCATGCCCGTCCACGGAAAAGGCGCTGAATACGGGAGTCGCAGTGCCTAAGGTATGAGGAGAGGATTGCCCCCATGATTTGGGTTGATGTGAGGTGACAGAGCGTCACTTGCGAGGTCGAGTCCATCCATGTCTTCTGCAACGTCTATCCTGCCTGCACCACATTAATTTAGGGCGAAAGGTCACATTCGGACGGAACACCACCAAATGGGTCTGGATCGGATCTAAGGGAGGCTAGTACCGCGCTGACTGGCAGGACGAATGGGGTCCAGGGATGACGCTTATGGCGCTGACACCTCTGCCTCTGTGCCCGCAGTTGGAGCCCTCATGCCTCATGGTTGTGGTCGAGGATTCGTCCCATATGTCTGTCAACTTAGTACCTTCGTTGAAAGGGTACGGACAAAATTGTCCACCGAGTCGGGCAATTTCAAGACAAGCTGTTACCAAACAAATAAGAGATGGTGACTATCCGCATTGGCACAGAAACACGCAATCAAGACTACAGACATGGCCAACGTACGAGGCCGTCCCAGCGCATAATGTTGGCTCATTTTGCACACCTTAACCCGCGGCTCTATAGCCTCCACGATCCTGTCAGCGGGCACGACGATGCCCCCAAAAAGACAGCCGCGCAAGAAACCCCCCTTCCGATCTCTGACACGACCTGGTCAACGTGTTGGGCTGAGGATATCCAACCATTGTGCCGCACCGATGCTCCGTCAGGGGTTCGACTCCAGTGCCGGCGACCACCGGGAGGCGCAGCCAACAACTACCGCAGGTAACTCACGGCTGATCGATGGCTCGGTAGCTAATCGTACGGCGACGGCGGCAGCGCAAAGCGACTGTGACGACAGTAGCGCTGGCCCCAGTCAGTGGTAGCGACCATGATCTGCACCGGGGGCTCGCGTCGTCCGGCGCAAGCCACCGCGCATCACCTCGCCGGACTTTCGAGAGGAGGACACCAGATGCGAATGGGAAACCCGCGAGCAACTTGGTCGACATGTTTGCATTTTCTGCGCTCACTATGACAGAGAGACAACAACGCCAGCCAAACAAACTCGACTTCGTTAGAACCATCGCGCGTTCCTGGTCAAGAGAGAACCTAAGTCAAACCTAGGTATCGCCCAGAGAGGAAAGCGGGAAGCTCCACGTTCCACCAAGCTGCATACCTAAACAGCAGAAGTCGGGGCCAGGGTTCCGAAGGTGCCAATGCTCGCTGCGCTTTTCTGGGCTTGGGCAAAGCAAAGCACTGCTTTTTTGGGCTAAAGCAAGCAGATCTCGCTAAGGTCTCTGATTGGTCATATAATATAGCCCTAAGCCTAACTGGGTAGGGTGGAGGTTAGTGGGAAGGTGTAATTAATAATAGGTAGGTGTGGGTGGGTGTGGGTGGGTATATAGATAGATATATATACTAATACTATAGATAGAGGGTATATAGGTCTAAATAACACCCTAAAAGATATATTTAATTAATCTATATAGTATAGTGGTTTATACTATAAGCTGTGATAGTTAGACCTATTTATAGATTTAAATTATAAGAGTAGAAGTAGTTTTTTTTACACTTCTATAGTTATATAGAAGGGAAGTTCTATAGTTTTTAGATTTTTTCCTGAGTAGGTGGTCGTATTAGGCCAGATTAACTCTCTGGTTCCTAATTAGGTATAGGTTATAAGCAATATCATGCTTTTATTGCTTTTTTGGGCTAATGCAAAAGCACTGCTTTTTTGGGCCAAAGCAGTAAAACTCGGAACCCTGGTCGGGGCGACAGCCCCCTCGTGAGGGACCGACCATTGTTAGTTACCATACTGAATACTATATACAGCGCCGGCCTGCCGAGGTTAATAGAAGTAAAGTATTCGGGATACAGTGAGGTGCTAAAAGTCTGAGCCCACCTTACCGTGCGCCACCTAAAATCCACTAATCTCTAACTTTATATAAGCTTATTATTTATACTATATATAAGAAATAAATATTATCAAAATTCCTAGAGCTATATATATAGCTATAGTATTTTATATATATTTTATATTAATTTTGAAAATCTTTTATAAAAAGATATAGATTACTTTCTAAAATAGTCTTAATAGAAAAGATATTTCACTAAGAAAAGCTATATTAATCCCATAGTATTTCCCACTATAAGTTACTAAAACCTTATTCTCTAAAAACACTATTTATAAAAGATTTATTTAATAGTAATCTATAATATAATAAAATAATATAAAAAAATATATAGTTATTTATATATTAATATATATATATTATATTCTTATAGCCACCTTTAGACTATATATAGCTTATTATAGTACTTCTAAATTCGCTGCCTCTGGTGGGATACTGTGTAATGGGCTCAGACTTTTGGCACCCCACTGTACCTTTGTCAGAATAGCCCCCAACCGCATTCTAGAACACAGCGTCCATCTACTACTACTTTAACTACTACGTCAGAAGTCAACAGAATAGAGCAAATAACGCACTAAGACAAGCTGATAGATAAGACGTAGGGGGACGCGAGGGGCGGGAAAGACTCGAATCATTCTACTCCTTGCCTTGAGATAGCTACCTCGGGTTAAAAGGTGGCCTGTTGGCGAAACACCTCCTCGCCCTTGCGAACGCAGTCTTAGTAACCTTAATGAATGAAAACTTAGCAGTAGGTAGTTACTGACTACTGTGACGATACGCAGTCAGCAGTTCGTGAATTGCTGCAAGGTGCCTCCACTGTCACTTAAATTCGGTCAAGCATTTGTCCGATGACTCTGGCTCTCCAGCTAGAAAGAGGCTCGTATTTCCATCCGAAGTGTCGCCCACGCTGCTGCAAGCCATCTGCGCTTTTCCCTGCTATACTACAGTATACAACCAGTTTCCCCCGACATCGTACACCGACAGTAACGCCTTTTGCGTTCTTCCTGTTCACCCCGAGCCATTGATCTTGCAACCGTCTCGAACCCGTCTCGACCCCGTCGTCCTCAAGCTGAACTGCCGAAAAGGGGAAGAGTGCAAAGGGTAGCTGGCATTCACAACCCCTTGTGCTCGTTTCAGAGCCCCGATCACCTCCTCACGATTCGCCCGCGGATTGCTGCCGGCATCCCCGACTTGCATACATTTTACCTTGGCCGTAGTTTTATTCAAAAACCCTTTGGGTGAATTTGCAACATTGTTGAGAAACAGACAAGAGCAACTTTCTCTACGCCATGATCATCAGCAACCATCCACACCTCGGCTTACTACGTCGCAATGCAGCGTTTGCTCGGTCAAGCTGGCCAGATCAATCGGGCCCCGATGCATGGCGATGGGGGGAAAAGCAAAAACACGGCGCGACTCCCTTGGCCGGCGTGCCCCAACTGTAGCAAGCGTCTCCGTAACACGCGGTCGATTTCACATGCTTCAATCCTCGGCCTCGCGCTGCGTCCCTGGCAAGTTTGCTTGCGCAATCCCTTCATCTCGTAGTCTGGATTTCCTGCAGTCGGCGTCTTCGGTTCTCCGCCTGCACGCTGCCTCAACGTCCATCTAAAGTACTTGAGCTCCGGTATGCCCGCCTCACGATTGGACCAATGGGGGATGCTTTTTCGCGTTCCTTATTGCCAAACCTGTAACAGGCAGCGTGCAGCGTGGCAGATGACATCAAGTTTGTCTACACTAGGCATCCATCGTGAACAGCAAAGAAAAAAAATGAAAAGGGAAAGAAGAAGAGAAAAAAATCTAGGGGCAGGATATTCGGGACCCCAACCTCAATATTCGGGACCCCTCCAGCCACTACTAAGTGGGCGTGCACCACATAGGTCTCTAAAGACTAGCAAAAAGAGCAGTTAACTAGTTAGGCTAATAGGAGGCTAGTATTTAGTTATTTTATATATATTAAAAAGCCCTCTATTTTATGCATTTTAATATTATTTAAATAAGTAGCTAAAGTAGGTATAATTAGAGCTAAATAATATAGTTAAAGTAGGCATATATAATATATAAATAAGTATATAAAACAGTAACTTATATTAAAGTTATTTAGAGCCTATAATACCCTCTAATTACTTAATTTAATATAGTTTAGCCTCCTTAACTATAGTAGTAGTCTCTATAACCTCTACCTTTTATAGCTTTATATTTATAAGTCCCTTAACTTCTATAGTTATTTTAAGGTTATATTTATTATTAATAATATCCTATAGAGTGTTAGACTATATCTAAGATCTTAATAATTATAAAAGACTCTTTATAGATATTAGTAGTTTTAGATAGCTCTTAGAAGAGAGGCTTTATAGTAGGGGGGTATTAGAGACTAGAATTAGGTTATTAGCCTTACTATAAGGCTAAGTAGTATTAATAACTTTAAATCCCTTATTAATAATAGCATATATATAACGTTATTAGTGTTTAGTATCTAGGTTATAACTATTATAAGTTTTAACTATATTAAGACCCTTATAAGTTAAAGTTACTTTACCTAGTACTAGTAGCACTATTAATAGTAAGATTATAGTAGCTACCTCTATTACTACTTTATACTTAAATAATAAGGGGTTTTATATAGTTAACTAGTTAGGCACCTTTTCTAACTGCTTAGAGTAGCCTTTACTATATACTTTTCTTAGATTAAGTATTATTAGTTTATTATTATTAAGTAGTAGTTATACTTAAAGCTAGTAGGAATAGATCTTTAAGAGTAGTAGAGAGATATTAGTAATAAGATAGGTATAGAGTATATAGTAGTAGGGTAAGCTAAAAGCTCTCTTAAACCTATAAAAACTATAAGCATACTTTAGCTCCTTAAAGAAGCTATTTTTGCTCTTTATAGATAGCTTCTATAGCTTAGTAGAGAGTAAAAGTAATACTTTAAGGTATATATAATATTAGATCTTTTTAAAGAGGATATAGTATAAAAAGGAGAGAACTTTTAACTATTACTAACCTTTCTCTATTATTATTATAGTCTACTAGCTAGCCTAAAATAATACTAACTTATTAAATATACTTTTAAGATCTCTAGTATAATAATAAACCTATACCTTAATACTAATATAGAACAATTTAATAATAGAGGTAGTAATATAGCTAAAGTGGGAGTATTTATTAACTTAATAATTAATAAGCTTCTTATATTATAGTACTAGCTAAGTGTTAATAGTATAGTTAATAGTAGTAGTAGGGAAACTGCTATTCTATAACTTTCTTAGTTTCTAGTAATATATATTAGCAGTATAGCTTTAGAGAACTTTATTCTATATATTAAGAAATTCCTGGAATTTTAGGTGCTTTATAATATTACTATTAGATTCTTTTATAATAGGTAGGAAGTGTTTTTAAGTCTTTACTAGTATATTAAGATTAATATACTACTAGTAGAGTAGGTATAAGATAAAGTGAAATTTTAGGCTAGTATTAAGGGCTTAAAGAAGTGCTAACTTATAATCTATATATATAACTTTTAGCAGTAAAATATTTAACTCTATTAGTAACTCTGCTAGTATATTAACTACCTACTAATAATTACTCTCTTTTTTACTACTTAAAAAGTAAAAGATAACTTAGAAGGTATACCTGCTATTAGTTATACTATAAATATTAAATAATAGTATATTAAACTGATTTGTTTTATATATTAAATCTATTAATAATATATTAAGATATTAGTAGAGAAGATTAATACTGCTATATAGTATAATAAAGAGGGCAGTAATATAGCTCTAGTTATCCTAGAGGTAATAGTACTAGTACTAATTACTATTTTTAAGCTAACTAAAAAGCTACTTAATAGGGGTTTTGCTACTAAGTTTAGCTTATTAATAAGTAGTAAGGAGATTTAGTATATTATAGATAGTGATTTTTTCTACTCTATAGGTATAGAGGGCTGTTAAAATTTATACTAGATAGATACCCTTATTCTATAACTTTACTACCCTATTATAGTACTTAATAAGAATATTATAGCAGTTTTTAGTATATAATAAAGGGTTAAAAAAAAGAGTAGTTATAGCAGTTCTAATTAAAGCTTATAATAGCCTTAAAAACCTAGTTATTAATCTCCTTCTTTAGTACTATTTACTAGTAGCAGCTAGTATTATAAGAGGATAATTTTCACTTCTTTAAGCTATAAGTAGTAGTAGTAAGTATCTATACTTTAGCTCTATCCTTTTATAAGCTATAGGTATATTAGTATATAATATAGTTACCCTTTAACTATAGTAAAGACACTATAAACCTAGCCTTATATATAGTATTATTAAGTGCTTTATATACTACTTATTTTAATAGGAAATAATACTCTAGAAGAGGGTAAATATACTAATATTTAACAGTTAATATAGTAGTAGTAGTATAGTAGATATATTTATTATTATTATTAAATAATATATATTTAATCTTAGCTTAGAATATTATAGGTAGTAGTAAGTAGGCTTTAAATAACTTTAAATTAACAAAAATATATATTAATACTAATAAAGTTTTATAGTAATTATAGGAAGACTGGTACTATCTTTTTTAGCTAGGCCTGTCTATAAAAGTCTGATTGCAGAGGTTAGCACTTAGCTGTGGCTGGAGGTGTTAAATCAACCCCTTAGCGTACGCAGTGACGCGCTAAGTGCGTGCAAAAGCAGTAGTAACTGTAGCATAATAGCGTGACATAGATATTAGCCACTTTTAGGCGTAAATAACACATAGATCTATATACAGAGATTTCCAGATAGCTATATATATAATATATTATTATTTTTACACTCTATACTATATAATTTAATAATTAATAGTCTAAATATTATATATAATACTAATTAAAGCTATTTAGATAAATCTATAGTATTAAATTTACCTCTATATTATTAATATATAAGTTTATAGTAAACCTTCTACTACTAGTACTATTATAGCTTCTAGCTTCTTATCTATACTTAATAGTCTAGCTAATTAGCCTCTATAATAGGATTAAACCTAGTATAGACTCTGGATAATAGAACTATAGGAGTATATTAACCTAGAAGATATAGAGAAGGAGGATCTTAATACTATTCTAAATACTATTTTAAGGAAGCTAAAGCTTTAAAACTACCTCTAAAAGGCTAACTTTCTAGCAGCTAACACCTAGAATACTAGGATAGGAGGATTATCTACTCTAGTATCTAGTATAGCCTAGCTAGAGTTAGAATAAGTAATACTAATAGGATCTAAGCTAGTATAGTTCTTTAATAACTTAATAAGATAAAACTAATATATATATATAATATAGCTATTAATATATAAAGATAAGATAAAGGATATTAAGAACTTATATAAGATTATAGTTTAATTTAAAGATTATATTTAAGAGATAGTTAACTCTAAGTACTAATTAACCTGCTTTATACCTTAAAACTCTATTATAGATATAATTATCTATTTAAAAGTAAGAGCTAGAATTAATAATATTTAGTAACTTAAGATAATAAGAGCAGTTTATATAGAAGTCCTTTAAGTTTCTTATAAAGGAAAGATTATAACTTAGAAGTTTACTACTAAGTAGGTTAATAAGTATAAGTTAGCTATATCTAAACTAAGAGTAGTTAATATAGTAGAGAGTAGTAAGAAGTTAGAGTAGTTTAATAACTTTATCTATACTATTTACTAAACCCCTCTCTCTTTATAGACTATAATATATAAGTTAACTTATAGAAAGGAGATTAATAATAGAACTTTAAAGCTTAATAATCTTATTAAAAGTATATAAGGTAAAGTTCTAGAAATAGTTAATATTATAGCCTTAAAGTTATATATTATAAAGAGTAGAGCTTTTAGATTAATAATAACTAATCTTTTAATTTACTTAGTAAAGACTTCTTAACCTTAAAGTAAGTTAAAGAAAAGATAACTTAATAAAGGGTTTAATAATTAATAGAATAAGTATAAAAAGGGAGTTAATAAGTATTAGATATATATAGGTTTTTACTATCTATTAAAGTATTAGTATATCTTTACTAATAAGGTATCTAATAACTAGACTCTAAGTAAGATAGTTACTAATCTTATAAAGGAGTAATATAAGAGAGAATTAGTAGATAAGATTAACTATTTAAAGATCTTTATAAAGGATTAATAACTCTTAAAGTAATATAGAGGAAAAATAGGAGTTAAGAAGATAGTATTTACTATAACTTATATCTATAAGTTATCTAAATTAGTACTTTTAGATTTAGGCTTAATAGTTTATATTTTAAATAACCTTAAATGCTTTAAAACTCTATATAGTGCTTATAATAAAGATTTTATTCTTATAGAATCTAAACTAATACTAATTAAAGGTTATAGATCTATAATAGTAAATATTATTAGATCTAAAAGTTATTTAGTAATACTATATCTCTCTAATACTATTTACTATAATATTATAGTAAGTAATTTTATATTTTATAGATACTTAAAGAAGAAGGATATCTATTAGGATAATAGACTAGATAACTACTATTTTTAATAATAAGATAGTATATTTATAGCTAAAGTACTTAATATCTATAATTAATATATTTTTAAGTATATATTAAAGGAGCTTTAAGTAGTATTCTATAATAATACTATTCTAATCTCCCTATAATATAATATCTATATTACTTTAATAAGAAGAAAGCTAAGAAAGGGTATCTATAGTAACTAGTACTCTTAACTTAGCTATATAGGAGAAGCTATAATATACTATCTTAAGGTAGTAATATATAGTATAAGAGTAAAAGGTAGAATACCCCTAATAATAGTAGACTATAATATATATAGCTTTAGAAAGATAATCTGATAAGTATAATAAATACTTAGAGAGTTTATTATAACCTTAATATTAGAAAGATAAATAGCTCTAGACTTTTACTTATTTAAATAAGGATATAGAGGCTTTATAACCCTCCTACTTTTTATAGACTAACTATTAGGTTATGCTTAGAATTACTACTTTAAAGACTGCTTAATTAGAACTTTAATAAAGGTGTTTACCTAATTTATTAACTTAGTTAAAAGGGAGTTAAAAGTTATAATTAAGGCCTTTAAATATAATAATAAAATCCTGAAATATTTAGAGATAGAGAGCCTTATCTAAATAATAGGTATTAAAATTAAACTGTTAGTGCTAAATATATAAGCTTAAAATAGGGGAGGAGAGAGGATTATAATAGTTATAAAGATAAAGGCTAGATATCTTTATTTATTATTAAAACTCCTATCTTATTTATAGCTAGAGATCTATATAGTAGTAATCTATATATATAACTACACTCTATTATAGTTAAGAGGTTAGAAAATTCTATATAAACTTCTATACTAATCTATAAAGAGTAATACTACTATACTAAATATCTCCTATCTATAATAATATAGCTATAAAGTATTTATCTTAACTATATAAGCTTAACTTTATAAAAACTGCCTCTAGTGTTTTAACTCTAAGGCTTAGATTAGATATCTTATTAGCTATACTTTATTAAACTCCTACTAAGTTTAGTACTTAGTAAAGCAAGAAGTTATTACTATAAGGGATATTAGGTTTAATAAAAGTATAAAATTTAGCAGTAATATTAATAAGTAGAAGGATAATCTCTGAGAGATAACTTAGAAGAAAATATATAACTACTATAATAATATTATTAAGTTAATAAAGCTATAATAGATACTAAACCTAGATAATACTAAGAATAATAAAGAAGCTAAATAGTTACTACTAACTAATTTAATAGAGACTAATAAGATTAATATACTAACTAAGTTCTAGCTATAAGATAAGTTTAAATACTTCTAAGCTTAGTTCTAACTTATTACTTTATCTTAATCTCTACTCTTATTATTCTTTTAAGTAATAGGGGATTTTAAGGTAAAGGGGGGAGGGGTTATTACTACTAAATCTGAGAAATTTAGGATTAATTTAAGAACCTTTTATAAGATAGTATTTCTAGTTAGTATAAAGCTAAGTAAATTAATTAAATAGTAAGATAACCTCTATCTATACTTATAGTTTAGCTAACCTAGAATTAGTAAGAAGTATAACTAGATATTAAGCCTTAAAGCTAGGAGCTTCCTACTTAGTCTAATAGTATTAAATAATTCTACTAAGAATAGATTAAAGAGGTATCTAAAAAGAATCTACTAGAGGGATCTGCTATTATTACTCTTATCTTATAGCTAACTAGCTAGTTACCTATTAGAGGATAAGTTTAGAGAAGCTGAAAAATTATATCTAAATAGTTATAAACTATTAAATTTATAGATTAAAGTACCTAATATAATAGTATAAGATTATAAAATTTTTAACTACTACTAGATATATATCTATAAGCTAGATAAGTATAAAAAACTTATTAAAATTAAAGTAAGACTTATTATTAGAGAAGATTAATAGCTTTATAATCTAAGAGATATCTATACTACTACCTTAGTTAGTATATCTTTTAGAATCCTTATTATAGTTATAAACTGGTTTAATATAAACCTTCTATAATATAATATAGTTAATGCTTTTATTTATGCTAATCTTAATAAAGAAGTCTATATAGAGATAGTACTAGGGTATTAAAAGAGCAGATATATTTTAAAGTTACTTAAAGCTCTCTATAAACTTTACTATTTACTACTTCTATAATAATAATACCTAGAAATAGGTCTTATAGTAAGTAGATTTAAGTAAGTAGCTAGTAAAAACTACTACTAGTATAATAGTAAGATCCTATTCTTCTTCTATATTAATAACTATATATTTATATATTTCCCTTTTAAAGAGATTAAGGTGAGATAGCTAATTAGTAAACTCTAACTATAATACTATCTTAAAGGAGAAAAGGATATTTAGTAGTTTCTAGAAATTAAGGTTATTTAAGATTAATATAGATATAAACTATAGCTCTTATAGTTATTCTTCTTTAAAAAGCTATTAAAACTCTTAGATAGTAAATTAATAAGAGACTATAAGACTCTAATAGTATAAAAAGAACTTCTATTCTATAAAGAAGAGGTAATAAAGGCTAATATTATAAGATATTAGTAAAAAGTAGAATTACTACTATATACTATAGTAATAATAAGACCTAATATCTTATTTATAGTTAGCAGACTTACCTATTTTAACTAAAACCCTGGGCCTTATTACTAATATACTACTAACTATATTATTTAATACTTTATATAAATAAAGGAACTATATCTAGAATATAGAGTTTCTAAGAAATTAATTAAAGAACTTAAAGTTATATTAGATATTAGTTTTATAGATAATATATAAGACTATAAGAGCTCCTAATTCTTTATAATAAAGCTTTTTAGAGAGATAATATTATAGAGGGTAAATAAGTAAAATATAGTTACTATATTAACTATAGAGATAGAGCTTCTTACCCTCTTTTAAATAGTAAAGGAGGAACTATTTATAAGTTAACTTATTACTACTCTATAAGTCTCTCTCTTAAATAATAAACTATCTAAATTTATAGATTTTATAGTTACTAATATACTAAAAGTTATAATTTAGTATAATAACCTATAAACTATAAGTTTTATTATAAAAGAGATATTCTAGCTATAAATAAAACTCTACTATATTAATATCTATAACTACTAGTTATAATAGGAGGTTATAAAAAGATATATTAAGGTTATCTATATCTTTTTAGCTAAACTAATAGCTAATAGACTTATAAAAGCTCTCTTATAGTAGTCTTATAAGAGATTTATTACTTAGTTAGGCTTTATTAATAAGTTATAAATAATTATAAAGACCTAGAAGAGAGAGGAGTTATAAGATACTAATAGTAATATTAGGCCTAGATTTAAGTAGGCCTAATATCTAACTTAAAGGAGTAACTTTATAGTTACTATATTAGTTAAATTAACCTGCTAAATACCTCACTAACTATAACACTAAACCTATATAAAAGGGAGGATATTATATTAATATTTAAGCCTTTAAGTATATAGTTTACTAGAAACTTTACTTATATAAGATTAAGTCTTTTTTACCTTTTTACTATTATATAATAACTCTTTCTTAGAAGCTAATAATACTCTTATAAGCTATACTAATAAGACCTTACTATTAATAATAATACTTCCTTAAAATACTCTATAAGAAGTAATAAAGAGTAATAGAGAGTAATAATTCCTCTTACTATAAATAAGTAATTCTATAAGATAAAGCAGTTAAATTAAGCTAAGACTAATAACTATAAAAGAAGTAATACCCCCTCTATATAATAATTCCTTTTATTAATAAGATTCTTAAATTATTACTACTTAAATAAGTTTATTATTACTAACTTTCTAGATATAGCCTATAAAGCCTTAAATTAGATAAAAAGACTAAGTTATAATACTATAATTAAGAGCTAAGAGCTTAAATACTTTATAATAACTTATAGATAATACTAGGAGATAATACTAGAGAAGATATTATAAAATAGATAAATAATAGGGTTATAAAGTTATTAATAGGTATATAGAATATTAGATAATATTATATTAAATAGATATATCTAGATAACCTTAAATATACTAGATTTAAAGTGCTTTAAAGTTAATTAGTAAACTTAGCTAGTTATATTAAATTATACTATATTATGCTATATTATATTAAAACTAAAGAGGTATATTAAATTAACCCCTTAGTATATATAGTAATACGCTAAGTGTGTGCAAAAGTAGCAGTAACTATAGTGTAATAGCGTAACACAGATATTAGCCACTTTTAGGTATAAATAACGCGTGGATCCATATACAGAGATTTCCAGATAGCTACACACACAATATATCATCATTTTTGCACCCCATACCGTACGATTTGACAGGAGGGGTCCTAAATATCCAGGTTGGGGTCCCGAATATCCCACCCTAAAATCTATCGTCTCTCATAGCTCCCTCCTCGTTCCTTAACTGAAAAGGCTCATGTTGAGAGGGTTTTACCAGCATCCCCTGCGCATTGTAACATTTGGTCCAGGGCACCGAGGGGCGGGCAGGGCTGGGCTTAGTGAGCGTTTTTGGCATCTGCAACGGTCGCCTATCATTGGATGGATCCCTGTACCATCACGTTGGGGCCGCGCCCCATTCCTGTCTCGAGTTTGATGGCTCAGCCGACCTGCCAATCTAATTCGTCATGCGACGCGTTCTGGGTGCTTGTTCGGCGGGTGCCGCCTTTTGTTCCTGGAGGTGCTGCCCTCGAATAAGGACAGCAACGCTGAGTTGCACGAGGACTTCGGCGTCGTAGACATTTGATATTGGGAAACCCAATTTCAGTGTCGAAATGTCGACACACAATACGTGGTCTACTAAACCCGTCATGTCGCACAGGATATGCCAGACAGAAGAAGCTTCTGGCAAAGATGTTAGTACTTCGGAATTCGTAACAAAACCGGCGTTGATGGTCCAATGCGGGTCCTTGCCTGTAATACGGCCTCGCCGCTCCGGACAAAGGACTCCGAATACATTTTCAGGTACGCAATCTGAGTCAACGAACGGGCTTGAATTAAAGCGAAGAAACAAACGAGCTTCGTTGCGCTGTGTGTGCGGTGGAAGTTGGAAAAGCTTACCTACCTTACTCAATCACCTCTTGCTTTGCACTGAGAACGGAGCTGGTTCCGGTTCTGCGACAAGACCCGGCCCTACTGGCCTGGACGGGATCTTCTTTTTCCTTTTCCCCTTCCCCACTCCTTTTCTTGCCCGCTTACATAAGATGCACTGGATTGACCATGACTTGGCGACGTGCTCGAGATATCAGCAGCATGACTAGCAACCTTAGATGGGACGATACAGTGCCTGCGGACTGTACTTCGTTTAGGAAAGCGACTCGGCATCAGCCCAATGACCTCATGGCGCGGAGTCGGTGGTTGGCGCTGGAGATGTCGCGGTATTACCAATCCCAGCCCGGCGCGTTAGGTAATAATAGAGAGTTACGAGGTCGCTGCAGAGAGAGGCTGTCTCGCCCAATCTCAGATACGGGTAGTCAGCTAAGACAAACGAGACTTGGCGCCTTCAATACTGCGGGAACATGATGCTCCTTTGCAATGTATAGGTAGTGAAAGCGCGTGAGTCGCCTTGACATCTGGCGATAGTAATTTTCGAAACTGGAGGTATTAGGCAGATACCTCTTGAGGTATATATGAGGTAACACACAACAGATCAGGTGATCTTATCTTACCTAATCATCTGTTGTCAATGACGGGAGAATGTACCCGGACTGTGTCACTGCGGCTGCCCCATCTTGCATTTCGGGGCTCCAATCCACTGGTCCACGATGCGTCAGGAGCTAAGCTTCCAACTAAGATTCCAGGTCTTGGAGCTCGTCAACATAACCGGGCACCACAGTTCATCTCCTTTTCTGGCTGCACTCCGGAGAAGTGAACAAGTCAACATCGGCGTCTGGACCTACTGTGTCGGCCTTATCATCTTACACCGTGCCACGAGGTCAGGGAACGGAAGGTATCCTCTTTCAAACCCCCCCCCCCCCTGCCTTCGGTACCTATCGAGCAGCACCTCATCCAAAGGAAACCTGCCTACTGAACTACCTAGGCCCACGACATCAACTCGGTTGAAGTCTTAGCAGCTGCAGGTGCTGTACCGTGCCGACTGGGTCCGCTTAAGGCTAGCAGCGCCTACCGCTACCTCACCTTGCCGAAAGCCCAGGTTCCTGCTGAGGTGCCCCCAACCTTACCATACCGTGCCTCTCTCCCCGTCAGCATTCCTCCCCCCGGCCCCCCCCCCCCCCCGC